>FIZR01029714.1:0-52737 GCA_900060175.1 Ferrisia virgata
ATCCCGTTGGTCAAATTGTTAAAAACCACCTCAAAAAATACCTCCACGAAACAGAACATCCCATATCTCTTCTCCAAAACAATCTGAAAAATTTCAACATGGACTTATCTAAGCTTTCCTACGAATACATTAAATATCCTCCTTGGAAACTAATTATCCCTGATACTGATTTAAAAATGACTGAATATAAAAAAGATTGCCCATCCTTCTTTCATGATTAAGAACAAATACCTTCAAATTATAACAAGTTACCTAAACTAAAAATTCTGTTTCACTGACGGTTCAAAAACTGAATCCCAACATGCCAGCTACGCTTTCTCCATCGACGGTCTCATCCAAAACTATACAATGAATCCTCCTAACCTGAGCAACCAAATTTAAGTTCTCACCTTCCCAACCTACTCAACACGGGGTGTAAAAATCATGGAATTATACACGCCCTGTATAATAAAAAATAATAAAAAATTCTGTATCTAGTTGTTTACAAAAATTATCATCAATGCTTCAATACCCATATCTCGGCAAGAGGTCACTTCGTGTCAAAAAAAAAATCATTTTATTCGCTTGAAATTAAAAATTCGGTATTGTATTTGGTACCGTTCAGCCATCTAACGAAGCCGATCGATGACCGTTCGAAAAGTATTTGCCGGGCACATACCGTGGTTCGCCACAGAGTACGGAGAACCGTCTATCCCGATGCTATGTTTACAAGCCACGGGTGCTACGCCACAAACGTAGTTATCCCCGGAAAACCTCCTTAGTCCGACAATGCTGTTTGATACCGCGGAACTGCGGCGAGATACGCCAACAACACGGTAAACGAATTCGATCGGTGGTCGAACGGTACAGTTCGAACATTGATCGAGATATGATTGCACGATTTTTCACATTGTAAGTGTATTTAATTGTGCAGGCCCTATTCATTCCCATTTTTGGGCAAGTAGTGACCATAATGAGTAGAGGTTCTAAATGTGACTTTTAGGAGTTTCGACTTTTCAGCCTCATTGCACCCTTTCATAGCCCCAAAAATGTAGTTTTTTGGTCAATGTTCTGATTTTTTAATTTTTTTCCTCGCGTAACTCCCCTTTAAATTGAGCTAGTAAGTTGAAATTTGGTACGTTGATGTGCTTTTTGGTGGTGTCGACTGTTTACCCCATCCAAAAATTAGTCTCCCAAGTCAATCAAGGAGATAGATATGAAAGTTTTTCTCCTTTTGACCTTAAAAAAGGGCTGCTTCTCCTCTATCTCCCCTTCCAATTGAGTTAGAAAGTTGAAATTTGGTATGTACCCTTGATAGGGGCCGTGAATGTATGAATTTTTTGAAAAATATTGAAATTTCAAAATGACAAAATTTGAAAAATTCTCAAATAATGAGAAATTAAATTCTTGCCAAGGTTGAGTTATTATAAAAATAGTGTTGAACGAAGTGAACGAAAAATAAATATGTGGATCAACTTCATAGCAGACCTTAAAAAATATTCTACGTATGTAGGTATCTGCAATAGTGATTATGCATTTTTCAAAAATTCATATCTTATTTCTGCTGCAATCTACAAAATTGAGTCTGTGTAACTTTTTTTTCCACCATGTTAACTGTTACTTTTAAAATAATTCAATTTTTGTATCAGCTTACTTTTTCATCATTTAGTTTTTACAAATTTTGATATTTTGAAGTATTAATGTTTTTCAAAAATTCATACCTCGTTCCTAGTACAAAATGCAAAGCTCTTGTAAGATGGTGAGTTTAAATTAAAATTATAACCTCAAAATATACATTGAGCAATATTTAGAATAATTTTGATTCAAACGATCTTGGTATTATATGGTTTAGCGAAATAACTGAACTGCTATAAATTCCTCTACCCCTACGTACGCAAAGTACCTGCTTGTAATATTTATACAATAATCTGAACCCTAAACGAACCAGCTGTTGCTGCATGGACGTGTACAATATCTTTGTACGTATTCGTCGAAATGTAAATACGAACGAAATAATATAATACATGGTATTTTTATAACCTGATCGACACGTTGAACTCTCCGTATTAGGCGAAAGAAGAACCCACTAAAAATGTAAAAGTAAAATTCCAAAACCAGTGCGGTGCGGTGTAATGTCGCCATCTTTCAACGTAAATTGACAGCGCGTGGCTATTTTGACTCTTCGTTCATCCGATACACCGTGTTCTACGTTCTATGTGATTTCTGGAAGATATTTAAAAAAATGTGGTCGAATACTTTTCGGATCTGTCAAACCAACGGCTTCTTATTCGTAATTTAAATTATTTAGTATTCATTTATGAATTAAAAAAAAAAAAAACCTAGTTGGTTAGTTGATCGTTTGACGTGTATTTCGTATTTTAAATTATTTTAGTACACGTTTTAATTTTCGTACATTGAAAATCAGACGTTCTGGTGGGTTTTCGGATGAGATTTTTTCGAGAGAAAAAAATTACTTGATTGAGGTTTTAATTTTAATATTTACAGTCGGGTGTATTTTCGTAATAAATGCTAAAAGTTTATTCGCTACTGGAGGTCACGAATGAACGAATTATGTATTAGCTAAAAAGGTCTTTCACTTGAAATGATTTTTGTCTCATGCTGGAGAACGCTTAATTATGGAAACTCGTATTTACATTTTTACGAATAAGAATGTGAATAAATTGCTAAATCTGGTATGTTATAGATGTTTTGAGTTTTTATCTTGCCTTCACCCAATGTCCACTATGTTGTTATTATGTAGCCTAAATTATGCTATTATTATTTTATATCAAAATCGGTGGACTATTGTTCAAATTGAAAGAGAAAAAAAAGCATCGCATGCGATGCTTTTTCAACCTGATTTTTCGTGACATTTTACAATCATGAGAATGGAAAAATAGCTCGCGATGGTTTGTACTTAAACTGCAATCAATGATAACCTGATAAATGATAATAATAACATTGCAGTTTGGCGGTTTTAGTTTTATGTTATTCGAGGTTTCTAAGCTGGCAAATTTTAGGATCCGCGAAATTTAAGTTTAAAATAATAATTTCGTTTTTTCATAATTTTAATCGATGGAGCTTGAATCACAGAATCCAAAATGCTATAAATCTCAATTTCGAAAAAAATGGCACTTGTAGTGGCGTCAACGAAAGAATGACTCTGACACAAACGCGCGATATAACGACTAAAAAAACACATATATGGAGCTGTAAAAGAGTGCAATAGAGCCGAAAATTCGAGATCCCCAAAAGGCACATCTTGGCCCCCTACTAAATGTGCATATCTCATTTAAACTTCCCAGCACAATTTGGAGGGGAGTTATGCGAGGAACAAACTCAAAAAATGAGAAAAAACTACCAAAAAATCATCTTTTTGAGTCTGTGAAAGGTGAAGTAGGGCAGAAAAGTCTCGACTCTCAAAAGACGCATCTAGAGCCCCTACTAAATGTACATACCTCATTTAAACTTTCCAGCACAATTTGGAGGGAAGTTATGCGAGGAACAAACTCAAAAAATACGAAAAAAGATCAAAAAACCACAAATTGGGGGCTGCATAGGGGTAAAGTAGGGCAGAAAAGTCTAGACCCTCAAAAGACGCATCTAGAGCCCCTACTAAATGTACATACCTTAATTAAACTTCCCAGCACAATTTGCAGGGGAGTTATGCAATGAACCTAAAAAAATAAGAAAAAATATCAAAAAACCACACATTAGGGGCTGCGTAGGGGTAAAGTAGGGCAGAAAAGTTTAGACCCTCAAAAGACGCATCTAGAGCCCCTACTAAATGTACATACCTCATTTAAACTTCCCAGCACAATTCAGAGGAGAGTTATGCGAGTAGCAAACTCAGAAAATGAGAAAAAAATGACCAAAAAATCATCTTTTTGACGCTGTGAGCGATGAAGTGGGGCTAAAAAAGTGAGAACCCCCGAAAAGCACATCTAGAACCCCTACTGAATGTACACACCTCAATTCAAGTTTCGTAGTTGAATTTGGAAGGGAGTTATGTGAGGAGCAATCTCAAAAAACTCAAAATATGGTAAAAAAAAGCGATGAAAAAACTACTTTTTTTGGCGGTGTTAGGGGGTATAATGGAGCTAAAAAGTTAGAACCCCCAAAAGGCGCATCTAGGGTCCCAACTGAATGTACTTACCAAATTTCAACTTTCTAGCTGAATTTTGTGGGGAGGTAGGGAAGGAACAACTCTTTTTCAGGATCAAGAAGGGAGAAGCGCCCCAGATCTCCCCTCCTAATTGGCTCAGAAGGTTGATTTTTGGATATGTTGTACAACATTTGATTCTCTATCAATTGGCTTGAAAAGGGGCAATTTTTGTGTTTTTGACCCCTCAGCACCTCCTCCCCCAAAATGGGGCAAAAATGAATTTTGACCCAAATTTATCTTCTCTCATATACATCTAATCCACTGTCAAACTGAGCCGATTCACCGAAATGGAGCGATTTTGATCAGTATCGAGCGGAGTAAATGATATAAAATAGAAATAAATATCTGACATTGTTAAAAATCGTCTTAATGGTCTTCTAGGACTCCATAACGGATTTTATCGGTATTCCCCGCCTCATCGTCCGTTGGTCGACAGTCTTTAATAGCCTAGTTTTCGTGGATAATATTACGTAGAAAATCAGGCTAAAAATACAAAACAGCCGATTCGTACGTTCTTTTGGAAAACTCATCGTTAAATATGCATATCCGCATTCATCGATTAAAAGAGCTGGATGGAGGGAGCGGGGGGGAAAGGTACCCCTTTCAATGTGTCGGTCGTCAACTCAACTGCCGGACATACGGAGCCGAATAGGTAATCGAGAGGAACCGATGGGAATAAAAAGAAGAAAACAGATAGGATATATATGGAACGAGGTAAAGGGGATCTAAAAAAAAAACACTCTGGTAACTTCATCGACTCAACGAGGGGGAAAAAATTAATTCCAAATAACAAACACAGTAAACGTTTCTCAGTTTGAAAAAAAAAAAAAAAAATTCCGCGTATAGGGCCCGGTGATGACGATACGTACGTTAAGTTATACTTATTTCGCGTCGAACTGACGCTGTCGTCAATTGACGCTACTCGCAGACGACGACGATAACGATAATTTCATCGCAAAATAATTCAATCAGTACCGAGTAGTACTGTTTATACGAGGTCGTTGGTTTTGTATTCGGCGACGCACACATTAAAAAAGTCACAAGAAGTAAAAGTAGACGGTAGACGACGTCGACGAGTTCGGGATGACCCCCAATGTCTCATTTTACCCTTTCAAATTCCGAGTCGTAATTTCATAGCAATAAATGAAACTCGCGACTAAGGAAGTTGCAATCGCAAACAAAGTGAGGGTGGGTAGCAAAACGATGATAGAATTGGAAATTCAAATTACTTACTGTTGGTAATAGTAAATTGTAATATATGGTAACGTGATCCAGCTACAAGCTACACTAATAGAAAGGGAAACAGGAAGAGGGAAAGTTTGTTTAAGGGAGTGAAAGTCTTCGTTTTTAGGGTAGTTTTGTCGTGCATCTATTTTGCTATCCATTTAAACGGTATCGACGATGGTATTTTTTTTTTTTTTTTTTTTTTTTTTTTTTTAGTTTTTAGCGTTCATTCGCCAGCGGTTCGAATATCACTATTTTCTGTCTGGTTTGAAAAGATGTCTGCGTATGAGAGATTTATGCGATACGGTGGCCTGGAAAATACCAATCACAGATGTGTGTATGTGTACTCGGAACGGAGAACGGATTGCCGAAGGCGTAATCGTGAATTGAAAGATTTGGCAATTGGGTTTAGAGAGCATGGGTACACCCAAGACGTATACGAGTGAGTGTACTGCCTGCCATAAGAAGGAAATGTAGGTTCTTGTCAAAAGAATCAAGTCGTAATCGTAAATCGTATTTTTTTTTTTTTTTTTTTTTTTTTTTTTGACCGCGATATATAGTACTCCATTAAATAGAGTACCGCCGCAGCGTCAGACAAATGATTAAAAAATTGATTCAATTGACCCGAAATAATTGAATGGAACTTTATCGATGACGTGAAGCATTTGATAGTACTTCGGATATCAATGTTTTGATTATCACTGCGAGATATTCTGGTAGAATGTTTTTGTAGTGGGAATATGTGTACAAGGTGTCCGAGCTGTCCAATGTATAAGTGTTCAGTTTAGAGGCCCCCATGGCTTGCAATTCGAATATTAGTGCTGATCGAGTCTACAATCGTAGTAAAAGCCAGTGTTGTTTTTTTTTTTTTTTTTTTTTTTTTTTTTTTTTTTTTTTTTTTTTTGTAATAAAGCCACATATAGGCGAGGATATCTATAAAGCACTAAAAAGCCATACGAGTCCATGAAATACATAAAATCAAATGAAATTGTGAAATTTTTCCCAAAAAGTTTTTTACCTCTTGACCAAAAGAGAAGTGGGCAGAGAATATCAGCAGAATCCGTTTTGAAGTTCTAAAATACCATTGCGAATATTTTTTTGGCTGTGTCAGATATTCATCCTTTGTATTTATTTCCTTCTCCTCAAAGTCTAAAATCATTTACTAAGCTCAGTGCCGACCAAAAACGCTGAAATTGGGTTAATATGCTTGAATTGGCAATGTATCAGATGTTATATGTATGAGTGGGCTTGACCTCCCGTCAAAATTCAGTCATGTCCAAAGGCTGTAGCAGGATAAGGAGAACGATTTGCCTTTGGGCTCTCGCAATTCAGATTTTTTAAAAGCCTATTTAGGCACTGATAAAAGACGATTTTTAAGCATTCGCGATTTTTTATCTCGTCACCAGGGGAGAGGGGCTGTAAAAAATACATTTTCGAAGGAATTTTTATGCTAATTTTTTTCCTGCTCGAATTTTTTACCGATTTTTTTAAAACTTGATATGAAAGTAGAGGTACTTAGGGGCAGTGTTGTGGAATTTTTTCAAATTTTTCGGACTTTCAGTTTGACCTTGAAATGGTCTTTGAAAACATGGAGGGCGGGGAGCTTGTAGACCTCCATCATTTTAGAGCTGGAAATTCGAAAACATTTTCTCGATGTATTATGCATATTTCACGCCTTCCATATTTTTTTCAAATTTTTTGGAGTGGTGGCCCCCTCTACAGCACTCGAAAACCCATCTTTTTCGTTCGTTTATTATTAAATTGCCTACTAAATAATTTCTATTTTTGTGGGCTGTAGTGTGTAGTGGAGGCCACCTTTCCAAAAAATTTGAAATAAATATGGGAGGCGTGAAATACTTCAAATGACTGGAGAAAATGTTTCCGAATTTCCACCCCCCAAATGGGGGCCTACAAGCGCCCTCAAAGTTCTCAAAATCCATTTCAACGTCATACTAAAGGTCCGAGAAATCTGAAAAAATTCCACAATACTCCCCCTAGCTACCTTCACTATCATGCCAAGCTAAAAATAAAATCGGTCAAAAATTGGTTTCACTGCCTCTCTTCTCCTCCTCCCCCCCCCCGGTGACGAAATAAAAAATCGCGAATACGCTTAAAAATTCTTCCTCCCCCCCCCCCTCCGCCCTACATAACTCAGAATTAAAATACTGCTTGACACTTTTAGCGCAAATTTCGTATTATCGAATAAAATCAGACTGTTACCGTATCTTGACCTTTACGAAAAAGAGGAGAGAGGGAGTGGAAGCATTAGAAAAATTTCTTTTGAGCTGCTAAAAGAGCAGTTGACCTAAACCATTCAAAGGCCAGTAGGCTTCGACTGGTTGTAGGTTAAATACATGTGAGTAAAGATGACCCTGAGTCAAAATTCAGCCATGTTTAGAATTTTGGGGATGGGGTACTGAAGGGCAAAAATAGGAAAAATTGTTCATTTTTGACACAGTTTTTAAAAATTCAAAAGTTGTATAACATTCTAGCTGCCTTTTTCAGAAATTAGTCCCTTCCCTCTTGATCTTATAAAACTATTTTCAACCCCTATTCAAGGGATTCAAATTTAGCATGTAGATTTCGTAAGGAACCCCCTCCGCCTCCCACCCATGAGTCCCAAAAAAGAAATTTTTTCTTCTTTTAAGATGGGGTCAAGGAAGGTAGTAAGTTTTTTTTTTTTTTTGGCAATTACTCCCCAAATAATACAGTTACGGGGACAATTTTGAAACAAAAGCTGTAGAGCATCGAAAGACAAACATTTTCATTTCTCTGACTTGTTTACACGGGAAGTCGTGGAGAGGAGCTAGGACATCCAGAAAAAAATTATTTTTGGAAATTTCCAATTGACACCAAATATTCTCAAGAATCTGCTTAATTCAGTATTAGGAGCATTTTTCTGGCTAGTACTTCTCACTGTTATTTAAAATGAGAAGTCCTCTTTTCCCAACGTGAAGGACTTATAGTCCAATACACTTAAAAATTTGCATCAATAGATGAACATTTTCGTTTTTAAAATTTTTTCCAGTTGCTCATAGGACAGAGCTGAAAGCGAAAAGAAAAAAAAAGCACATTTGGAAATTCGTTTTGAAATGAATAATTTACGCCTAGGCGAGTCGGCTATGAAATCCAGCGTGGCAAAAATTAAATGGGTCTAATTTTTGTTGTGGTCGTTGAATTTGATTCTGACAACTATTTGTTGTGTTGTGCGTTGGAACCAAATTGGGCTTCCGAACGGGAGGTTCAGAATCCGGACATTGATGTCGATTTACAAAGTCTAAAATCTACCGTTCCGATTAAATGGAAGTTTTTAGCTTTTAGACCCAAATTGGACCCCAAAATGGGGTATTTAAATTTCAAAATTTTGTGACACACGCACAAATAGGTATCGGATTTGGTTCGTGTCATGATGTACAAAAAGGTTTATTATTTCTCGGATTTGATTCTGTATCGGCCTCATGTCAAGATATGCTGACTACGGTAGTCATTCGACACCCTACACAATTCAAACATGGATAATTATATTGAATATTCTTAGAAAAATTGCACTAGGCGTAATTTCGATTCGATGCGAAATTAATATCGCCTCATCAGCAATAAACGTGTTAATTGCTTAAGTGCGTATATTATTGTACTTATTTCTCGTTATCGTAATCGTCATATCGAATTAAGATTATGTTGCCAGAAGACGAAGATTTTAGTATGTGTCCAAGAGTGTGTATCGAACCAAAGGAGATGCTTTTTTGCAACTCATGTCACGATAATGGAAACGATGCTATGGATTGGTTAACGAACCAGTAGAAGAGAATAATACGTACGATGATAATATAAGTTGAGAAAGCAGAAAACCAGTACGAGATTGAGTGTACAATACGTTTAAACATTTGTATGCATGTTGGTTGAATAAGTATAAACCTATACATAGCCAAGTACCTACGTCTACGTGTGCATCGGCAGATTTTAAGTACCCCTGATTTATGTGTACGAATCATGATAAATCGCGCGTACATTATACCACAACAACTCTGTCTCGGACTCGGGGGTCTCTATGCTGCTTCTCTGAAGCTGAATCTGGAAAAGTACCTACGTGTATTGGAAGAAGAGGAAGATGATGATGATGATGATGATGATGACGACGACGACGACTACGAGACGACGAGTAGTACACGCGAGAGATTAGATAGAAAGAGAAAGAAGCGTATAAATATTCCAGATGAAGTCGGTGCGCGGATACAGCAACCTCAGTGGCGGTTTGGATCGAGAGAACGTTAGCATCGTCAACGACGACGGCCGCAGCCTGCACATACATAAATACAAGATACCATACTCACAGAGCGAGCCAGAAACAGCAAGATAGAAACATAAAGAAGAAGTGAGGAATGGAAGTAGTACCACAAACATATGCAACCGCCTCCACATACAGAAATACATATACATAACTATAAGGTACCTATATATTGATAGAGAGAGAGAGAGAGAGAAAGAAAGAAACAAGTAGATATAGGTATAAAGAGAATGACCAGAAAAAAGTATAAGGAGATCCTCATTCATGTACTGTAACCTTTTCGTTTGTCGTGTCTTGGTTGTTGTTGTCGTCGTCGTCGTCGTCGTCGTCATCGTAGTAGTAGTAGTAGTAGTAGTAGTAGTAGTAGTAATACAGCTCGACTTTATCTTACGCCATGGTCGTGGATGGAATAGGTACAGAGCTACGAGCTGCAATTGTTTCTGTGTATTGTGCTGGCGTGGTATTTAATGTACTAACGACCGACGACGCGACGACCAAGCTTGTTTGTTGGTTTTTTCTTCGTAGTGTGTTCCTTTTTTTTTTTTTTTAACGTATACGAAAAAAGAAAAATACGCCGAGTTGCCGAATTGCTGGTTAATTCTTGGAAATCGCGGGTGTCGTTTTTCGAATGTCGCAGAAGACGTTGTAGGAGATGATGGTTTTATTGCGGTGTGATTACGCTGACTGGTGACGTATGCTGCTTGTAATCCGAGTGCTGGGTGATTGTAAGTATTGTTTGGGGTCATTTTTGATTTTTAAACGGACGACAGAATGGTTTGACCTTTGACCATGTCTTTAGTGGATTTTTTTTCTGATCTGTTGTTACTAAGAGATTGCAGACGATGAGGGAAAAGTTCAAAGTGATGGTTTTTTTTATGTGTCATTTTTAAAGCTATTGAAATTGCATTTGTGATAACCTGGTTTATAGAACAACTCCCCTGGACAATCGTTTATGCTACGATTACATTGTCTTAAAGTGATTTCGATTTATTTTTTGATACTAACCTATACTAAAAATCTTCATCTACCAATGTAAAAAGTTGACAATCACGATAAATTGATGAGATATTTGTGAAGTGATATGTATCCTCGCGAAATGTTCTTGTAACTTGATTTTGTTCAAATTGACGCTTCAAGTATTGCATTTTTTCTCATCTATGCCTAACCAAGCTTCTCAAGCAGAAAAAAATTGAAATTTCTATTGTTATTTTATAAAAAGTATGAGTAATTTGTCGTTTTTATGAATCATACGAGTTGGTAACAGTTTCGGACTTTTATTTTAAAATTATTCGTAGAATTTAATTTGCCTGATTTTCTATTCATCATATTGTCAGTGAAAACCAAGATATTACGGTCTAACAACCTGAGGCTGATGGGGGGGGGGGGGGGGACCAAAAAAACCCATTTCGGGATCATAAAAGAAAATTAAGACCATTTTTAGCAAATGATTTTTAGTTTCAAGGGGGGGGGGGGGTCGATCAACAAAATCCATTTCGGGATCATAAAAGAACATTAAGACCATTTTTGGCTGTGTCAAATATTTATTCGATTTTACTATTTTCTCTGAAACTGAAAATCATTCACTCAGCTGGATACTGATCAAAATAAGTCACATTTGAGCAGTAGGATTAGTTTGGCGAGGAATTTTGACTACTCCAGCGTCATCATTTCTACACCTGAGACAACTAGTTAGGCGGGGGACTTTTCTTTAGTTTTTCGTACAGGTACTTTATCTGTATTCCCATGTTCGGTCAAGTGTTGGGTACTGTACGTTGACACAGTCAGACCTTGCTCCAGTCATCTTCGGATATCCGAAATGAACCTTCTGGTCTTCACGGCCTTTGACGCCTCCCTCTTTCCCTGCCATAGCTCGACTATCTTATTCCAGCACTGCTCCCTCAGTTCACGGCGTAAAGCAGCCGATACTTTCTTCACCATTTGATTTCCAAGTCAATCGGAATGCATCCAATGATCGCCTGGAGCGACTCCACTCGACATTGAGTTGCCCCCCCGTCAGGCTCATAAAAGCCTGCCTCTGACTTGTTTGGAGCCTGAGCGGTCTTCAAATTTGAAGTTCTCCGGCCTGAGCCAGAGTCAACAAATCATCGAACAAGGCAATCCAAAGATAGGGGGCGCAGTGTGGAGCCGTGAGGACTCCCCATGTGGCACTCCCGTCTGAAGACCGTTTTTCGTTTTAAACTGATCGATGGAGAATCCAAAGTTGCACCAAAAATCCAAAAATCAGCCTTCCGTGTCAATTAGAAGGAGAGACGTATCTATCATAAAGGACTACTTTAAGGTACATATTCACAATACTGGGTGCTCTTGAGCAACTTATAATTTTTTCTATTACTTCTAGCATTTATTTGGTGGCAAAATTTCTCGGGTGGGGAGGGGGGAGATTTAGATTGGAAACATTCGAGTCCTATTTCACTCCAAGTTTGATTTCGATTTTGCATAAATTAAAAGTATTGCAGAAACCCTACCTCGAAATTTGTCCTCCCTCTAAGATGGTTATAGCTGAAATTTTAGCTACTCTAGTTCGTTTCAGCCTGATGTGCCATATTATCAATGAAAACTAGGTTATTACGGTCTATCAACCTGCGATGGATGAAGGTGGAATTTCAACAAAATCCGTTTTGGGGTCTTGAAAGACCATTACGACTATTTTTGACCATGTCAAATATTTATTTTTATTTTTTTCCTCCGAAACTAAAAGTTATTTGCTCAACTCGATACCGACAAAAATCTATCAAATATAGGAAATGAGCTTAAATTAGCTGCGGATTTAATATTCTAAAGTGGTATCGACCACGGGTCAAAATTCAGTTATGTCCAAGTTTGGAAGAACGGATTTTGAGGGGCTAAAATCGGAAAAATTGTTCCTTTTTGAGCCAATTGATGGACAATTCAAAGTTATATGATATATCCAAAGATCAGCCAGATAGGTCAATTAGGAGGGGAGATAAAGGGGATTTCCCATCTGTAGATGGCCTTGAAAAGGGGCTGCTATCTTTGCCCCTACCGCCAAATTGAGCTAGGAAGTTGAAATTTGGCATGTAAACATGGTAGGATCCTTCGATGTTCGTTTTGGAGGTTCGACTTTTCAAACCCATTACATCCCCTCACAGCCCCAATAATGTGGTTTTTTGGTTGGTTTCCTCATGTTTCGAGTTTGTTGCTCGCATTACTCCTTTCCAAATCGAGCTACGAAGTTGAAATTTGGTATGTAGATTTAGTATAGGTCCTAGATGTCGCTGTTGGGGGGTTTGACTCTTCTCTCTCCCCTCTCCTCCTAGCTCAGGAAATGTAGTTTTTTGGTCGATTTTTCTTGTTGCGAGCAGGCCTGACAAAGCGAGAACATGAGCTGTGATTTATTTCTTATACAGTATATGAATCTGGAATGTAGATTTAGCAGGGTTTTAAATGCGGCCTTTGATGGTCTAAATTGTTCACTCAAAATCAATTTCTGCCCCTTTCCACTGATAAGGAAAATTTAATGATTTAATTTTAATTTTCATGACATAATTATAGAAAAATTTTTGTTAATTTACCAAAATTCCAAAAATCAATTTCAGCAACTGAAAATTTTGGTTTGGGGCTTTTTGACATGCTCTTCCCAGACATGTAGATTTCATCGCAATCAAAGTAGATAGCTTCACCGTTGCATCAAATCTTGATGGTGGAGGGGGGGGGGTGTAATGGAGCTAAAAATTTGAAACCCCAGAAGGCACACCTAGAGCCACCACTTATTGTATACACCAAATTTCAACTTCTTAGCTCAATGTGGTGGGAAATAGGGGAGCAACAGCCCTTTTTTAAAGTCCAAAAGGGAGAAACTCCCTATCCCTCCTCCCCTAATTGACGTAGAGGGTTGATTTTTGTATATGTTATACAACTTTTGATTCCATTTGGAAGCAGTGCACCATGCTGCAAATCATTGCGTTTCCATACTCACATATGAATTAGATGGAAGCAAAACCGATAAAAAATTTGTTTTATGCTCGTGAAATGGGAAATGAAAAAAAAAAACCTATTTGTAAACAATACCTACCAGGTATACTCGTGGTCATGAACCTTGACGTTTGTTTTCACAATGACATTGGCGACAGCAACAACGTACATATACCTACATTGAAAAAATATAAATAAACGAAGAGCTATAACTAAAGCAGATAGAGAAGATCACTTTACATACGGCGATGATTATTTTCTATAGTATTGTTTGCTGTCTACGTGTTTGAGTCTATTCATATACTTATCGAGTATATTCCGATACATTTTATGGATATTCGATGTGTAATTTGATGGAATTAAAAGACATAAACGAACAATTTTCAGTCTCGTCACGCTGCGTTACTCGATAAAACTCTGCCAATAGGTAGCCTTTTCCTTTCACGTACTTTTTAAAAGCAATTTTTGTCATTTATTTGGTTTTTTTAATTTACAGCGGCAACTAAGCAGCTAGAATACGAACAAAATATGCGATTGTTTTCGCGTGCATAGACTATACGGTTTCATTTGTGTTTCAAGTATATAAGTTTTTTTTTTATTTCCCTTTCTTTTATATAAAGAATTGCGTGCGTAGTATGTGTAGTCCAAGTTTTAAAAACTAGGTAAGCAATATATAGTAGTTGGTTAATACAGAAAAATCGAGGAGTAGTGGAGTTTCCCGTTGAGATATTGTCGTTGCTTGGTTTGTATGTGTACACGTATGAAAAGTATTGTTTTGTTTCGTTTGGTGTTTTTTTTCTCTGCTCTTCTCTTCTCCTCTCCACTGTTCTTTTTTTTTCTCTTTTTGCTTCTTATATAATGGCGAGCTATTTCCAAGTATCGATGACGGTATAGGCTGCATGTACAAGGTACACGTATATACTGGCAGCTCACAAGTTCACATTCAGTCAGAGACATACGTATAAGTGAAGTTGTAAAATGAATTGATGACGCGGTACCTCTCTAATACTGATACATAAGATGGTTAAGTTATCCGTTGGTTCGCATTGGGTGGCCGTTATAAGAAGACACATTGTTGAATAGACGTATACGCCAGCATGAGAAAACATTCACTAAGAAGGTCAATTCGCGCTATTGTACGTGTCAATTGACGTGATCTTGGTTGTCGTTGTTGTTTAGTGCCTCCGTGTAGTGCTGTTATCAATTAATATTCGGACGACAAAACGCGATTCTAAATGGATGTGTTGGGTCTATGTGCTGCCGAAGTTGCCGCCTCCATTGTCACGAAGACCAAGAGTTTTAACCAACAAGTCGTCGGTATGTTGGAGATTGCCTTTCGCTTGTTTTTTCTTTTATTCATTTGAAATTTAAGCCAGTTGATGGTGGTAGTTGGATGAATAAGAGGTAATCGAACACTTTCGCGATGGAAAAGTGAACGCGATGTTTCAATTTTATTCAACTAAGCATACGATAAGGTGAAAGGATACGTGAGCGTGTAAGGCAGGGGTAGAAGTTTTGAAATGAAAGTTGATCGTTTCCATTTTTCCTGTTTGGTGGTTTAATTTCAGAATTCATTCGAATGCAATTCGCAATTTTCATGAAAAATTTTCTTCGTTATAGGCTCCAGTCACCCTTCAATCTCCAGACGTCATTCAATAGCCTCCAGATTCCCTTCAATATTCTACTAACCTCCCTTATACAGCCTCCAGTTGCCCTTCAATAGGCTTTACACTCCTTGTATAGCATCCAAACTCCTTTCAATAGCCTCCTTACGTCCTTTAATAGCCTCCAGAACAACTTATAGGTACCGGCATGGCGAAGCGGTTAAACTGCAGTTCAGTAAATGAAAGGTCGTAGGTTCTAATCCCACTACAGGCAAAATGTACGTGTAATGCATTGCGTACATTTAAGAACTATTACACGCTTTGGTTCTGAGCACTGCCAGTTACAACAGATAATTAGACAGCGCACCCTCTATTATCAGAATCAAAAAAGCTTGTAACTGGATTGTGCACCTACTCGTGGCCCACTGCTGAACTCAAGGTTGTAAAAACCTGGCTAGCGATGCGGTGAGTTATCTGTAGATAGCGTAGAAAGCAATGGGAGACTATTATGCAAAAGCTCAATCAAGACCTCCCTAGAAACCATCCGGATACTATAGGTATAGAGAACACGTTCTTGTTGGCCTTCTTACCTCCTTGGATGTATCAAAGGTTGGCAGCATGGTCGATTTTAGATGACTTGAAAACTATTTAATTGAAGACGCCTTATATAGCCATCTGATCGCCTTCACAGTCACCAGACCTTCTTAATAGCCTCCAACATCCCTTACACAGCCTCTAGACACTATTTAATAGCTTTCAAATTCCATTACATAGCCTCTTGACCCCCTTCAATGCCTCCGAGACCCTTTCAATGACCTTCGAACCCTTCCTTAAATGGCCTCCAGACCTCCAAGACCTCCAATATAGCCGCTGGACTCAATAGTCCCAGACTCTTTTCAACAGCCTCTAGACATCATTGTACAGACTCCATCAATATCCGTCAGATCCCCTGTAATAGCCTTTAAGACGCCTTATATTGTCTTCAGACCCTCCCTTCTAATAGACCCTAGACTCTTTCATAGCCTCCTTACCTCCTTGATTAGCCTCCAGACCCCTTATATAGCCTCCTCATGCTCTTCAAAAACCCCGAGTTACTCCTATATACCCTCCATACACTTTAATAGCTTTTAAGACGCCTAATATAACCTCCTGACCTCCTTGGATAGCCTTCAAGACACCTTTGATAACATCTAGACCACCTTATAGAGCCTCCATTCGCCCTTCGATATCCATCTCCAATCGTTCTTCAATAAACTCCAAACCCCTCATATAGCCCCCAACTTGTGTTCAATAGCGCAGTGCATCGTTAATAGCCTTCAGTTGCCCTTCAATAGCCTCGAGACGCCGTACCACGCGAACGCTCAATAAAAAGACCTCCCTAGAAACCATCCTGATATTATAGGTATAGAGAACACGTTCTTGTTGGCCTTCTTACCTCTTTGGATGTATCAAAGGTTGGCAGCATGGTCAATTTTAGGCGACTTGCGAACTATTTAATTGAAGATGCCTTATGTAGCCCTCTGATCGCCTTCACAACCTCTAGAACTTCTTAATATCCTCCAACGTCCCTTACACAGCCTCCAAACACTATTTAATAGCTTTCAAATTCCATTACATAGCCTCTTGACCCCCTTCAATGCCTCCCGAACCCTTTCAATAACCTTCGAATCCCTCTTAAATGGCCTCCAGACCTTCAAGACCTTCAATACAGCCGATGGACTCAATAATCCTAGACTCTTTTCAATAGCCTCTAGACATCTTTGTACAGACTCCATCAATATCCTTCAGATCCCCTGTGATAGCCTTTAAGATGCTTATATAGTCTTCAGATCCTCCCTTCTAATAGACCCTTTCATAGCCTTCTGACCTCCGTGACTAGTCTCCAAGACGCCTTGTATAGCCTCCAGACCCCTATTATAGCCTCCTCATGCCCTTCAAAAGCCCCAAGTTACCCTCATGTACCCTCCATACACCCTTTAATAGCTTCTAAGACGCCTCATATAACCTCCAGACCTCCTTTGACAGCCTTCAAGATACCTTAGATAACCTGTAGACCGCCTTTAGAGCCTCTATTCGCCCTTCGATATCCTTCTCCAATCGCTCTTCAATAAGCTCCAAACCTCTCATACAGCCCCCATCTTGTGTTTAGTAACGCAGTCCACCGTAAATAGCTTTCAGTCGCCTTTCAATAGCCTCCAGACACCATTCATTCGCCTGTAGATGTCATTCAATAGCCTCCAAGACGCCTATATAGCATCCAGTCACAGTAATGTGATCTATAGGACCCCTTATATAATCACTAGTCACCCTTTAATAGCCTCTGGAGCTCTTTTACTAGCCTCTAAGACACGTTACATAGACTCTTGAATTGCCTCCAAGACCCCTCATATACCCCATACTTCCTTTAATAGCCCCCAGGCCGCTTATATAGCCTTCGATCGTTCTTTAATACTTCCAGGCCCCTCATATAGTCCTCAGACGCCATTCAATAGCATCCAGACCCTCTTTAATGGCCTTCCAAGACCCCTTATATAGCTTCCTCCAGACGCTTATTAATAACCTCCAAGACATCTTATACTGCCTGTAGACGTCCTCATAGAGCCTCCAAACACCTTTTAAATTCCTCCAGACCTCCTTTAATAGCCTCTAAGACCCCTTAGGTAGTATTCAAGTATGATAGGTTATTTAAAAAAAATATATAATTCGCGTATTATTTAGTTCAATTGGCAGATCTTTTTGAAAAGTAAAATCGAGAGAGACCAATGTATATCAAGTTCTTTTAAATTATACCTCGTGATAGTATTTTTGTATTTTCTCTGGTAATGTTAACGCGATAGATAGATAGATATGTATTGAGTGCAGCTTTCAGACGCTGAAAAAATATTCCAAGATGCCCTTGAAAAAATCCAACTCGTTGTGTAGAATTTTCACGAACAACAAAAAAATTGGTAACGAGGTACTAGTGAAATCTATCGATATGGGTATAATTTGACAATTGTATACAATATCGAATACGACGAACAGCCTATGCGCAAAAACCTCTCGACGAATATCGAACATCATTAGTAATAATATAATAGTACACGTTGAAGAGGTTCGAAGGAGGGGGGGGGGGAAAAATGCATACGAAGATCAGCGGCTTCAGATATCGTACAGGTTCATTTTAGAAACAGGGTAATTATAGGTATAGTCGGCGTGCACGCTTCGCTCTCTATCGTTATCGTACAAAATAACGGACCACACGAAAAGCGTTAAATAATTAATGAGTCGCCTGGCGGCTCTTTGCATAAATTTTACAAACGCGTAAATTGCTTACTTCTTGGGCACCATTTAAGCCGAGCGTGTTGCCTACGAGTTACGAGTTTAGTTCAATTATTTAATTTTCAGTAGTATACGAGGAGATGAGTTCGCGAAAAGTATACTACTCGAGTATACTTATGGGTTAGTTAGACGTTGAAGCGAAAGTAAACTTTTCGCTGTGCGCGAAATTCCAGATTAAAAGCTAATGTGATGATGGGCTTTTTTGCTTACGTTTAGGCAAGCTGCTGGTTGAAAGTTAAAAGGCACTGTGGAGTAGGATTCGATGTTTTAATTAACAGATGATGTGTGTGTTTCGCTGTCAGCAGGAAATTAGTGAACGATAAGAATTCTTCCTTTGGTTGTTGGTATTATATGCTCGTAGGTGATTTAAATGTGTAGCGTGATACATTTACTCGTTTCGGGTTTAATTGATCGCATTGATTACAGTGTTAAAGTGGAGTGTGACTTATGATTATGTATGACGTAATTCATCTTGTACGAGGAGATGTGCCTTACAAAAAAACGCAATTTTTCGTGCCAGCTTGTTGAAAATAGATAATAGGACTTGGCAACGTTTCGATCATTCATTAGTACAATATTTAATTATTTTTGCTATTGCTGAAACTAATCCTGGCTCAAACTTCAAAAGTGTTTTCATTGATCAATCGAAATGAAATATTTTGTGTGATTTTTCTCATTCGTAATAGAAAAAACTTGAAGGAGAGAAGGAGGTCGCAATTGAATTTCAAAAATTGGGTTTTCTGAGAGCTGAGAATTCTACAGCGACCTTGAAGAAACACTGACTTCTCTGCCAAAAAAAGCAACATAAAACTGATGCTGGGAGACTTTGACACCGAAGTTGGGAATACTGATAGCAGTGATGCTTACTACTGGGCAGTTGGTAGTCATAGTATAGGAACAAGGAATGAACGCAGAGATAGGCTTCTCCAGTTCTGTGTGGAACAGCAACTTGTGCTGGCGAATACCATGTTCTAACAACATAATTGCAGACTACACACGTGGAAGTCGTGTGATGATCACACTCGTAGTCAAATTTACTGCATATTTACTAATAGATCATAAGAGCTAAACACGTCCAGCAGCTGATACGGTATCAGATCATCAGCTTGTGATGGCAAGAGTATGTAGGCTAAAGATTCTCATCAATTCTGAATCTGGTGTCTCGGTACAAAGGCATCGAAACTAAGATTACTCGAGCATGTGAGTCAGTTATTAAGGAAAGAGAACGGGTCGCAGAAAAAAATATACCATAAATAGCAGAGGACACACTGTTGATTATAGAAAAGCGTACGCGAGCCAAACGTCCTGACGACAAAGAAGAGTACAGACTGCTGAACAAATCAGTCCAGCAGTGTTGTAGCAGAGACGAAGAAGCCTACCTCAACCAATCCTGCAATGAAATTGCTCTTTCGCGCGATAATTTAATTAACCTTAGTTGATTGCACAACCCAGAAGGAATCCGCCAGAGGGGAAGAGATATAGCTCTCCTTCCTCTCCTTTAAAGCCCATTTGTGTTTAAATCTGTAGATAAGCTTTCAAAATAATTTTGAGCAATTTTGAATCAAAGGGTACTATTTGGAGGGAAGCTGTCGTAGGAATTTTTGTTATTTTTGCTTCATTTGGAAGTACCTTTTCCTCTCCCCTCTCTCACGGATCTTTTTTAGGTCACGAACTAGGGTTAGTTTGATTTGGTAATACACGAGAGTTTGAAGGTTTAAACCATCAATTTGGCCGTGATTCGATTGAAATTCAATTTATAGATTAATTTTCTGTCACATTGTGTATGAAAACCAGGCTATTACGGTTTATTAACCTTTGGTAGATGAGTGAGAGGGGTGAGTATCAACAAAATCTGTTTTGGGGACCTAGAAGACCATTCTTGGTGATGTTAGATTTTTTTCTTCAAAAACTAAAATCATTCACTCAGTTTGATGCTGACCAAAATCGCTCAATTTCGGCCAATAGGCTCAGATTGGCGGCGGATCAGATGTTGGTGAGTGGGGATGACTTTGGATTGAAAATCATTTGTGTCCAAATTTTGGAAAAGGGTGCTTAGTGAGCAAAAATCGCAAAAATTGTTTATTTTCAAGCCAATCGATGTAGACTTTGAGATTGTACGACATATCTAAAAATTAGCCTGCTACGTCAATTAGGAGGGGAGGTATGAAGATCTTCCTCCTTTTTGTGCTTGAAAAGAAGACCATTTTTCATACATCTCTTCTTCAAGTTGAGCTGCGGGGTTTAAATTTGGTGTGCACATTTAGCAGAGACTATACCCCTTATTTTTGAAGTTTTTCCTTCCCATATCTTCTCTCTAACCCGGTGATGGGGGGGAGGGGTTGAAATTTGGTATGCGGATTCAACGAGAGTACTAAATGTGTCTTTTTTGGAGTTTAGATTTTTCAATGCTATTGAACTCCCTTACAGCCTCAAACAAAGTAGTTTTACTAGGCAATTTTTCTAATTTTTGGAGTTCGTCCAGTGGGAAACTGAAATTTGTATGTACTATTTAGATTCAGTAAAGGCTCTGTATGTGACCGGGGGGAGGGGGGAGTCAACTTTTCAATTCAATAACTACCTGTAGCTCTACCGTTAAACAAGAGACAAGGATTCGTGTATCCCTTGTATTTTATGAAAATCTGGCTCAGAAAGTAAGGCTCTTGAGGATGGGTTTCTGTCATTTGTTTGAACTCAGTTTTTGAGAATCTTAGTTTTGGACCAAGTTTGACAAATTTTCGTTGGGTTTTCGAAATTTTCAAAACTGATCCACCCCAAACTGTTTAGAATTTCGTGACTTTTTTGTTTAAAATTTTTTAATAACATTGATTCTATTTGAACATAAAGATAGATGCGAAATTATAGTAAATAATATCTCAAATGAAAGGGATAATTATGTATCGGCCTTGCTGATATATGTGCATTTAATACCTATCTATTAGCTCCTTATGTGGGCAGTAGTACGTACGAATGTACGAACACAAACACTCTCTTATTTTCGAGGCATCCAACACGTGTTACAAAATAACACAATATATTTTATGTATATAGACAACAGACGAACATTCTACTTGTATATAGTTGAAAGAAGAGAGGAAAAAGTTGGCGTGGTTGGGGGAAAGGAGCAGGCCAGCACTGCGAGCAGAGCAGTTTCGGAATAAAGAATGAAAAAAGGGAAAAGTCAACGTTCAATGTTAGCTGTCGATATTTGAAAAGCGAGTTTTTCAAAGCGAACCGAATACTATAATATGTTGGCCATATAACGTGAAATAAGTTCAAATCGATCAATCAACGTCGCAACAGTTAGTGAATAATTGACCAATACAGTTTGATATTTCGCGAACGAGTTTAACCTCGTTGGAGTTTACGACTAGCATGCTATACCATGATACGAGTTTAGAGTGTAGTATATATGCCGATGTGGTATCGTGTGTGATGGTATATTTGGTACCTATGTAGGTACGTGTACATGTGAAACATATTGCGATGTGGAATAAAGGGAGGAAAGAAATGAAAAAAAAAATGGTAAAAACCACTACACGCGGTTCTTTTATACTGTAATTTAGTCCAGGCCCCGGGTACGAAGTTTTTGAAAACAATCGAAAAACCGTAGCTCTCACTCAATTTGGTTAATTGTTTCTTCGAATTTACCAACAATAGGTTTAACAGATGGTGTTGTGTTGTGTTTTGCTGGCTTGAAAACGAGCTTATGGAAAGGATAAAAGGTGCGCAGGGTGCGGCATATGATGGTTTATAATCTGTAACGGATTTATAATATGGTGTTGCGTGCTGGGTTACAGGTTTTTCGTTTTTTTTTTTCATCATACAGTTTTACTTCATTCGTAGCTTTTTAGTATATTTCATTTTACTTTTTTTTACTGAATTTTTCGAAGATTTTATTTTTTATTTTTTAAAAAAAGGATTGATGTGTTTTAAATGTATTTTATCATTCTGCAAGCGTTTTTATTTGGATTTGCAATTATTTACTGCTTTAGGAAACCGCAGAAACCATTTTTTGGCATGTTAGGTATTTTTCTATTCATTTTTTTCTCTCGAAGACTAAAATCATGTAATCGACTGGCTACCCACTAAAATCGCTAAAATTATATGAGTGGAGATGACCTTAAGCTAAAACTCAATTTTATTCAAAATTAATGGACAGGCACTGAGGGGCAAAAATGGTTATTTGTTAAGCTAATTGATAAAGAATTAAAAGGTTGTATTTAACATGTTCAAAAATTAGCCTCCCAACTCAAATGAAAGGAAAGATATGAGGATTTTTAGCCTGGTTTTCTAGGTCATATTGTCAATTTGTTTTGGATGTCCTAGAAGACCATTACGACCAGTTTTGGCCATGTGAGATAATATTTATTTTAATTTTAATCTTTTTCATTTTTTCATTAGGTGCCGGAAGGTTGGCAGCATGGTCGATTTTAGGTGACTTGTGAACTATTTAATTGAAGATGCCTTATATAGCCCTCTGATCGCCTTCACAACCTCCAGAACTTCTTAATATCCTCCAACATCCCTTACACAGCCTCCAGACACTATTTAATAGCTTTCAAATCCCATAATGTAGCCGCTTGACGCCCTTCAATATCTCCCAGACTCTTTCAATAACCTTCGAACCCCTCCTTAAATGGCCTCCAGACCTCCAATATAGCCGCTGGACTCAATAGTCCCAGACTGTTTTCAACAGCCTCCAGACATCTTTGTACAGCCTCCATTAATATCCATCAGATCCCTTGTAATAGCCTTCAAGATGCCTTATATAGTCTTCAGACCCTCCCTTTTAATAGACCCTAGACTTTTTCATAGTCTCCTGACCTCCTTGATTAGCCTCCTAGATGCCTTGTATAGCCTCCAGACCCCTTATATAGCCTCCTCATGCCCTTCAAAAGCCCCAAGTTACCCTTATGTACCCTCCATACACCCTTTAATAGCTTCTAAGACGCCTCATATAACCTCCAGACCTCCTTTGATAGCCTTCAAGACACCTTAGATAACCTCTAGACAGCCTTATAGAGCCTCCATTCGCCCTTCGATATCCGTCTCCAATCGTTCTTCAATAAACTCCAAACCCCTCATATAGCCCCCCCTTGTGTTCAATAGCGCAGTCCATCGTTAATAGCCTTCAGTTGCCTTTCAATAGCCTCCAGATGACCTACTACACGAACGCTCAATAAAAAGACCTCCCTAGAAACCATCCTGATATTTTAGGCATAGAGAACACGTTCGTGTTGGTCTTACCCACTTTGGTGTATCAAAGGATGGCAGATGATCAATTTCAGGCAACTTGAAACCTATTTGATTGATTTTTTCGTTCTTTCCTCCCCCTCCTTCCTCCCGTGGGTAGGGGAATTATTTACTCAGCTTGATACCAACCAAAATTGATCTAATTTGGGAAATTAGCTTCGATTGGCGGGGATTTGATATTCTGAAGTGAAAATGACCTCGGTTCAAAATTCAGTTATGTCCAAATTTGTGGGAGGGGGTGCTGGGGGGCTAAAATCGCAAAAATAGTTATTTTTCAAGCCAATCAATAGGAAATCCAAAAATCAGCCTCTTAGGTCAATGAGGACGGGGGATATGAGGTTTTCCCCTCTTTCTGACCTTGAAAAAAAAAGTTTTTCATCCCAAATTCCTCTGCCCAACTGAGCTAGGAAGTTGAAATTTGATATGCAGACTTAGTAGGGGCCATAGATGTGCCTTTAGGAGGGGTGTTTAAACTTTACAGACCCATTGCATCCCTTCACAGCCCCGGAAATATAGTTTTTTTATCAATTTTTCTTATGTTCTGAGTTTGTTCCTCGCATAACTCCGCTCCTAATTGATCTAGGAAGTTGATATTTGAAATGTCGTTTTATTGGGGATCGTAAATGTGTATTTTGCGGGTTTGAGTTTTTCAGCCTCATTGCGACCCCTCATTACCCCGAAAAAGTTGTGTTTTTTTGTTGTTTTTTTTTGATTTATTGAGTTTGTTCCTCGCATATTCCCCTCCCCCCTTTGCTAATCGTGATATGAAGTTGAAATGTAGTATATAGATTTAGAATAAATCCGAAATGTACCGTTTGGTGGCGTCGACTTTTTAGCAGCATTGCCCACCAATCCCTCCTCCCCGCCTCGTCTGATTCTACCACTGATTAGGAAATTTTCAATTCACATAATTATAATATTTCACGAAAATCAAGCTGGAAAAGTATCGCATTTTTATTTACTCTTTTTCAAACTTTAAAACAATACTTTCCTTACATCGTTATGCGCTGTTCAGTAAGTATAAAGTAAATCTCTCGCATTCTTCTCTCCCTCTTCACAAGCAAGCATCAGTCAACCAACTTGAGTCGTGAGGCTGAAATTTGGCATTTAAATTCATCAAATACTGTAGATATGCTTGTTGGGAGGTTTTCACTCTTCAGCCTCATTGCACCTCCTCACAGTCCCAAAAATGTGGTACACGGTGGGTTACGTTCTGTTTTTGCTGTTTTTCTAATTTGCTCTTTGCGGAACTGCCTACTCTTACTTCTCTTCCCCCTCATCCATCTCGTAGTACGGAGTTTAAATTCGACATGTATATTGCAGTACCTTTTTGCAGTTTCAACTGTTCATTCCAAAATTAATCTCTTCCTTGCTCAAATTCTAAGATTCTCGCTATCGCAATATTTCTTGAGAATGAAATTATTAATTTTTATGGTGTGTCGGGTCGAACAGAAATGAGCTTAGAGAGATATGGAAACTTGAATAGCATCTTTTCAATTCTTTAATATTAGGGTTCTACGAAAAAGATCATCTTTCTGTGAGGATCCATAGATCCATCCTTCTTGATACAGCTAATTGCACGAAATTTTGCATGATGGAGCTTTTCAAGCAAAGCTCTTGAATAGTTTTTCGAAATTTGATCGTTTTTCAACATTTTTATTTCAATAATTTTTGCTACGGTGAAAAATACCCATTTATAAGTGAAAGAGCCGATTCATCAATTTATTACGCGTACGTTATGCCTTAGCCGAATATTCCGCTGTTTCAGCTTATTAGCGTGGTCTTCGTCGAGGTTTGAAAACCCTGGAGAAGAATCAAAATTCGTTTGGAGATGTTTAAAAGGTTTAAAATGGTTGAAAAAGTAAGGGTAAAGAGGCATTGATATTTGCTGACGATTCATTTGTTTGGTGTTTTCCTGTTTATTTTCAAGAATCTCCGGAGGTTTATTTTTTCGCATAAATGGTTTAATTTTAATTGCTCACCCTAAAAGCGTCCGTATATTTTCCCTAAACCCGTTTGAAAATTCAATGAAATAAAGTACCGAAAATAACGACCGGGTTAGGTTTTTTTATTTCGTTATTTTTATACAAAATTCATGTTTTCATTTCAACGAAATATATCATTTAGTCCTTTATGGAATAGAATTTATCGGTTTATCGACAATGTTCCGAAGCAATAATTAAAAAAAGAAAAGTAAAACAAAAAAACTCGAAAACTCGAAACAAACTAGAATACGCTCGGTATCTATTTAGTAATAAAAATGTAAAATTTATGTTACTGCGCGTGTTTTCGAGACAGGTAAACAAACTAGTGGGTTGAGAATTTCAATTAATTATCGTTTAAGGAAGTAGTTTGTTAGCATGGTTGCGTCTGCAGAGGGAGAGAAGGAAAAGAAAAAAAAAGGGCACCACTACCTACGTACAATGAGTAAAATTTACGCCGGAAAAATTTATCGAATTCAATTCGAAAGAAGACATCGGTATAATATGTAAATACTTACTTTGGCACGAGTCGTGCTGTAAAGCGGAGAGTCGAATGAATGGCGTAGAAATAGAACGAAAGGACCGAGTAAGTTATTTAAACAACAAAATGCACTCGGCAGGAAGAAAGTAAACGGAAAATTTATAACCCTATTTACTTTATTCGGATACGTTTTTGGAGGAAAAAAAAAAGAAAGTATCGTGGCGAGTTGGGAGCTCCAACAGCCGAATTTTCCGGTAGCATTGCATGGGTAGTGATTTTTTTTGCCATTTTAATGCTCAATCTATCTTGTAGAATTTTTTTTTTGCTAAATTCAAAAAAATTATTAACTCGTATACTTGGAGTTAAATTTCAAAAGGTTACTGGAAATTGTGAAAATGATTGTTGAATTTCATACGATGTGATATTCTTTTTTCGTTGGATGTCTTTGTAAGGGTTTATGAGTGGTAACTTCTGGTAAATGTTTTCGAAAATTTCATATGTTGAGATATCTGATACTACGAAAACTTTCATTTTGTAATAAAAATCTTCTCCATTTCTACATATTCTTTAGGCCTTTACGCCCATTTCAGATCCTATTTGAAACGACCGTACAAATAAGTATATTTTCCTGAAGAAAATTCGACTAAACGAAAGAAAAAGTTGTACGCCGATTTTGCGTAATTTTTTTTGCTTACCTTTTCCAGACGATTTTCGTCGGCTTGTGTTTCCTTAAGGTGTTATCGAAAGAAGAGAAAAGAGGACGAGAGACCTTTTTATACACATGTTTATCGGTAAATGCTTTCGGTATATTTTAAAAGAGGAAAATTTGGTATTGTTATTTTTTGATTTTCGTGTCTCGGATGTTGTAAAAATTCTACGATGATTATGCCTGTTTAAAGGAAACTCTTGTTTTGTTGAAATTCGCCGGTAGTCATTGGTTTTGAATGCGGAATTGGCTCGAAGGTGTTTATCTTTCTTTTTGTATATGTATTTACCTATCTGTGCGGTGGCGTGGCTGTTGATGTAATATTTTTTTTTAGATACGAATCAATGGAGCGAGGAACTAAAACAAAATATACATACGAAAATGGATAACTGAGCAAATAAATGAAGTTTATTTAAATTACCTATTAATCGAAGGAAAGGAGTACTTTTCGACTGATTCTGAAACGCTGAATACAAATGTCTTGTTCGCATTTTCAGCTTCTACCCGTCATATGCCCATGCCCACAATTTTGCGATTACGTTTATCAGTTAAAATTTTAATGGCGTGATCTGATATTAAATTTCACGCTGAACAACTTTACTTCTATTCATTTTTTCCATATGAGCCATTATTTTTGAGCATTTTTCAAGTTTTTATAAACGGTTCCAATCCTCGAAAAAATTGAAAACAAATTTCTGAAAATTATACTCGTCAAAATATGTAGATCCTTTGGTAAAAAAAAAATTGTCTACCCTTCTAGAGTTGATAGCTGCAGCAATTCAAAGTTTTATTTTGCCAAATCTTGCTTCCCTAAAGGATGGAAAATTTAAAAAAAAATTATGTCGTGAGGCTCATCATTTCTCTAAACATTTGGATTAAAATCATTATGTTTCCTCAAATACGCGTGAATACAGAATTTTTTTCCAAGAAAAGTACCGTTTTTTAGATATTTTGAGCGAGGGGGAGGGTGGGGTGGGAGGAATTAATTTTTTTTAGAGATACTTGATGATGTGTTGTGAAAATTTTGAAAATCTGAAATGAAGGATGTTTCGGTTATGCTTATCCGAGAATATCTAGAACTAGCCGAAATCGTCTATAATTTTTCCATTGTTGTGGTGGCTAAGAGAGCCCTTAGGGGACATATCCAAAAATTATGCGTTTATTAAAACTCAAGTGACCACAAATTAGTAGTTAAAAATCGATATCACTGTTCAATTTTTTCATTATTTCGAATTTTAACCATATAAAGTGGGCTGATGAAGAGGGGGAAGGGATTATGAAAGTTCGGATTAAAATAATAGACTTGTCGTTGAATTTTTTCCTTCTTTTTCATCTTTGGCCAAAATGGAACAATCATCTATCCTCATAAAGCATTGGGGTCCTGCTTGGAGAGTTGATTGATTGAAATAAACAATAAAAGACCAGCGTTTTAACTGGTATATTTTAAGTTTCAACCTTTGTGCTTATCTTTTGAAGTTGAGCTTGAACTTTCAAAATTGTATTTATCGATTTCAATTAAAATTGAGCTATTTGACAAAAAAATTGTAATCCTCCGAAAAATACAAGAACCAACCCGCTTTACCTTCAGAAAAATTAATGCCAATTCGATGGCGATTTCTTCACTAAACCACCAAGAGGAACCTGCAGAAAAAATTTGAACATAATAGAAAGACCCAAGGTCAGTTTGGATCGTTTTGACATAGGACTGATTTTCCAACCTACATAATCTGTTTTATGAGCCTAGAAATTTATTTTGACCATTTTTGAAAATGTCTGTTGCACAAAAAAAGCTTGTTTTTATTCTTCATTTAGAGTAATTAATTTTTGGTGTGAGCTTGGTAGTTGGTGCTGATCAAAGTCATTCGAATCCTGACACTGCATTTGGTTCGGTGGCACGAGAGGGCAGAGCTCATTCGAATTTTAGTCACTCCCTTTAGTAATCAAGATGGGTAAAACTTCTGTGCGTGTATAGCATTTTATATTAAAAATGTTTTACCACAAGACCCATTACTTAAATTGGTGATTTAGGCTAATTTTTTTCACCTCTTTGTGAAATGAGTGAAAAATTTGATGATTTTTTTTTTTTACCAAAATCATTAATTTGAATAATGAACCTAGTCGTGGAACAACGTCCTTCTATGGAGGGGGAGAGGGAATATTAACATCGAAAGATGTTTAACAGCGCATTCTACAAACTTGTGTAATCAATTTTAGGGTCAACAATGGGCCATCAAAATCTGACTGTTGACATCTGGACGTCAACGGTTGAATTATTTTCGTCAAATGGGTTGATGCTTAGCGATTTTCAAAATTCCTCATGTTGAGAAGAATTTTTTAAAAGTCATGTCACTTCAAATGAAATTTGGACTTCTGCTCGAACGAGCAAATGATAAAATGCTGGTAGTCCGAATATTGATAATCAACTGTAGATAGTTCGAATCTTGATATTGTTGATGGAGAGATGGAGATCTTAATGGTGCGGATGTTGATGGTGTACTGTTGTTGGTCAGCTTTTTACGGTCTAAGTTGAGCTTTATTAAAAAAATGCTAAACAATTTTTCAAGGGGTTGAATGTTGAGAAACATCACTGTAGGAAGGCGAGGTAAAATGCTCATTAGATTAGGATGTCTCAGGTTCATTAAATGATATGTGGCTGAATTATATCAGATAAAAAGTTTGAATGTCGACGATTGATAAAAAATCAATTACATTGATAAATTTCGAATGAGAACTCTCTGATAAGACTAGTGTTGTGCAGAAGGATGTTATTTGATGCTAACAAGCCTGATTTACTATTTCATTTTGTCAATGGAAACCAGCCTATTACAGTCTACCGATTAGCGGCTGTTGATGGGGGGGGGGGTACCAAAAAAATCCGTTTTGGGGTCCTAGAATACAAAAAAATCCGTTTTGGGGTCCTAGAATATCATTAAGACAATTTTTGGCCCTGTCAGATTTTTATTTTTTATTTTCTTCCCCCGAGCATTAAAATCATTTACTTTGCTTGATTTTGGCAAAAATCGCTCCAATTCGATCAACCGGCTCAGTTTGGCTGCGGATTAGATACACACGAGTGGGGATGACCTTGGATCAAAATTCAGTTTTGCCTCATTTTGAAGGGGGGGGGGTACTGAGGGGCCAAAAACACAAAAATTATTACTTTTTAAATCAATCGATAGAGAATCCAAAGTTGTATAAGAAATCCAAAAATCAACCTCCTAGATCAATCGGGAGAGGAGATATGAGGGTTTCTCGTGTTTTGACTTTGAAAAAGAGCTGATCCTCCTTCCCTATCTCCCCGCAAAAATGAGATAGGAAGTTGAAATTAGGTACGCAGATTCAGTAAAGACCCTAGGTGTGCGTTGTAGGGGGAGTTTTGACTTTTTGACTTATTGAACCCTTCCTATCCTCAATGCAATTCTCATGATTATAATAAGTCACGAAAAGCAGACTGGAAAAGCATCGTTTTTTTTCTTCTAAAAACTAAGATTTTTTCCTCGGCTTCATATTGACCAAAATTACCCAAATTCAGCCATTAGACTGGAATTATCACCGCAATGGATGTAAATGAAAAATTCACCCATCTCCAAATTTGAAGAAAGGAGCACACAGGGGCAAAATTTGTAAAAGTTTGTTCGTTTTGAACAAATTGATTGAAATGCAAAAGTTTTACACTATATCTAATAATCAGCTTCCTATGTAATTTAGAGAAGACAGAAAGATATGGTAGGATTTTCCCCTTTTAATTTCCCCCTCCAAATTGAGTCAGGAGTGCACGGAAGGTGATTTTTAAAAGATTTCAACTTTTCAACTTCATTGCGCGCTTTCACAACCACGAAAACGTATTAGAAGGAAGGTTGGTGTTTGTAGGCATTTGCCATTCGAGTTATAGGATTCAAATTGTGGCATGTAAATTTGACGATGGTCCTTGATGAGCCTGTTTTTGGAATTCGACTATTCACTTCAAAATCTACTTCATCCTACAACACTGACCAGTCGTTTGTGTACATAGGCGCACCTAGAAATTTTTTAAGGGGCCAGCAAGGGCGAATTAAGCGCTATGAAAAGTATATTTCTCTTAGTTTGGTTCTGCGTAAATGCAAAAAACTTTCAATTTTTTCATGTTTAATGGAGTGCTGTTACCCGATAGCTCCCCCCTTCCTCCAGTCGTGGATCCACCACTGTTTTTGTACCTATGTATTTTCGAAACAGAAATTCGGTTTCTCGTTTATATCACCCCTTACGAATACTTACTTACCAATTCTTCGGCAAATTTATTAATCAAATAATAGTGCATAGAGGTGGAAAAAAAGCAAATCGGGGTGTAGAGATTGAAATAACATCCTATTAAAGTGCGTTACTCTGGTTATCGTGATTTTACCTCGTGTACCTCTATAACGAGATACCACACCAGCCACAAATTATTGGCACGACGATGAGGGTTGAAAGGACAGATAAAAAAAAAAGGTAACTATATTCAGCGCGAGCGTGTACCTATACCATACTTTACTGTACTATAAGGAGGAAGAAGCGAGAGAAAAAAAAACACCACCACCACCACCACCACCACCACCACCATCATGAGCCGAACACGACGTCGGAGTTTATAAAGGTGCTTACTCTACCTGCCTACGTTCATATTCAACAGTTTTATCACCTTGACTTTCATAAAAGTTGGCGCTTTAATGATACAGAAACGTGTGCGCGTTTGCCCCTTCCCCCATCGGCGGTGTTGCGTCGTGCGTTCTAAGTTATGGTACGTAAGTCCCCTTTTTATGCGACGACGCAGGTGGCGGGCGTATTAAAGTGGGTGGTTTTTTTCTTCATCGGTTTTCGAGTTGTTATTAGATCGTTAAGCTCGTGTAATGCGAAAAGCGTAGAGGAAACCGAAACGTTAAGGATGTGTAAAAGAGATAACGTTTTGATTTTTTTTTCTCTCTCTTTTCGTTTTGCTTCCGCGATGAATGGCGTTTTTTCACACTCGGCAAAAAGGGAGCTTTTTTTGATGACTCGAGCAGCAGTTTATGATTGTACCCGTGTAATGTAAGATACGATAGTATGAGACGATAATAGTAGAATCGGAATGTTTGACCCGTGTAATAAAAACAGTTGACATTTTAATTGAACACGCTGGTTTTGCTACCGAGTTTTCCTGCCAGAGTAGCTGCGATCAACGCGTATTATTTCGAGAATTCGTTTTCTGGCCTGACGTGTAATTTAAAATTCGAGCCTTTGTCGAATGGCTGACACGCCGGCCACGTTGCCGTGATGAGTAACAAGTGTTACAATTGGTGTGTGATTTCAGAGGCGATAAAGAGTGATGAACTTTACTTTACGAGCACAGACGTACCGTGCGTGTGCTGGAAAAAAGCTCGTGAAATGAATGATTTCATTTAGGACGATGATTACGATTAATTAGATCGCCTTTTGTCGAATTGGGAAGTTCGAATGCTGTTTGTTTACTGGCCATCTGCATTGTGCGTGTACAAAGCAAAATGAACAAAACATCGCGATGCGTTGTATTCTGAGCCTGAGAGTCGTGAAGTAAAAGGAAATTTGCAAATCGTACATTCATTTAATAAAAGAGAGACCGCTCTCAGCAGTACCAGTACCAGTAAATATTGAAGTTAAGAATTGGAACACTCATCAGGCTCATCTAGGACACGTACCAAGTCTGCATACCAAGTTTCAACGTTCTAACTCAAATTGGAGGGGAGTTATGTGAGAAAGAAACTCAAAAAAAAAAGGAGAAAAAACCTACCAGAAACTACATTTTTGGGGCTGTTAGAAGGGGGGGGGGTATGCTATGAGGCTGAAAAGTCGAAACTCCCAAAAGGCAAATCTAGTACTTATACCAAATCAACAAACGTAATTTCAACTTCCTAGCTCAATTTAGAGGAGAGTTATGCGAGGACCAAATTCAAAACCCAAATTTCAACTTCCTAGCTCAATTTGGTGGGGAGGAAAAGTCGTTTTTCAAAGGCAAAAAGGTGAAAACCTACATATCTCTCTTCCTAATTGTCTTGGTAGGCTGATTTTTGGATATGTTGTATAACTTTGGATTTCCTATAAATTGGCTCAAAAAAAAGCATTTTTCGCGATTTTAGCTCCTCAACACTTCTCCCCACCAGATTTAGACGTGACTTCATTTCGGCTCAAGATCAACCGTACATAAAGATAACAAATCCGCAGTCAAATCTAAGTCTATTTACTAAATTTGGTCGGTTTTGGTTGGTGTGGAACTGAGAGAGTGATTCTTAGTTTGGGAAGGGATAAAAAATGAAAAATTTTGGTACTTTTCCCTTTAAAGCAAAAATTCTGGACCATGGATACGCATCCATGTCAGCATTTTAACAAAAAGTGCAAAAATCATAATTATCTTTCATTGCGAGTTTTTTTTTCATCAAAAGCTTCAAATCATAAATGTAACATCAAAAATGTCAAGTTTTCAGAAAATGTGCCTCCCTTCCTGTGAGACATTAATTTTAATTCAATTTTCAATTTTTTTAACATTTTTTTATTTTTAAATAATTTTTATTTGTTATTTTTTTTTTCATTTTCAATTATGTTTATTTTCCAATTTTTTTAATTTTTTAATTTTTTTGTTTCTTTAATATTCTTTTTTTTTTTTTGAATCTTATTTCAAATTTTTTCATTTTTTGATCAAAAACTTCAAATCATAAATATAAAATCAAAAACATTACATTTTCATTAACCCCCCTCCCCTCCCCACCTCCACCATCAGCTCTAAGACATTCGTATCAAAAAAATTAATAAAATGAAAATTTAAAAAAATAAAAAAATAAAAATTGAAGAAAATACTTAGAATTCTTTGCACGTGAAGAGTAAACGCCGAAAGAATTGTTTTGATATTTTAAATGTAATGAGTACAATTTTATATCTCTACTAATTTTTCTCAGCATTTCGATTGTAAGTCATAAAATCAATTCAGGGTCAAGTTCAACTATTGACGGGTTTAACTTTCCTTAATATTTCAACTTGAAATCATGAAGTCAATCCAGAGTTAGGATCAGCTGTTTATGGATCAACTTTAAGCATCTTTAATTTTCCTCAACATTTCAACTTAAAATCCTAAAATCAATTCTTCACAAAATAAGTCCACTGACGTCATATCTCAAATTTTTGTCTAGTTTTCAAATGATAATCGTGAAATCAATCCTTAATAAAATAAATCCACTGATGACATTCCAGGCCTTAAAAATCTGTCCACCAATGTCAGTCTAATGATGACGTCACACTGTTGACGGTCCACTAATAACATCTCTAATTTTCCTCGACATTTTAACATAAAATCATAAAATCAATCCTTCCTATAATAAGTCCACTAATGTCATTGTAGGACATGAAAATCTGTCCAATGATGACGTCACACTGTTGACAGTCCACTAATGTCATCTAATGATGATGGTCAATTGTTGACGATTTTTTCAGAATGCGCTGTGAAACATCTTTCGATGTTAATAAAAAAAATAATAAATATTGGAGAAATTAAAAAAAAAATGAAAGAAATGAAAATTTAAAAAAGTAAAATACAAAAAAGAAACAGTGAAAAAGTAAAAATAAAAAGTATAACTGAAAAAAATGAAAAAAAAGTATAAAAAACTTTTAAAAATGAAAACCAAAGGAATATAAATTAAAAAAAAGAAATAAAAATGAGAAAAAATAAAAAAATTAAGAATATAAAAATGAAAAAAAAGTAAAAATAAAAAAATATAATTAAAAAAATGAAAATAGAAAAAATTTTATATTAGTATCTGACATGATCGAAAATGGGTGTAATGATATTCTAGAACCTCGAAACGGATTGTATTGATTGCCTCGATCTCACCTCTCATCCGCTGTAGGTTGGTAAACCGTAATAGTCTGGTTTTCATTCACAATATGACATGGGAAATCAGGCTGATAAACAAATTTTATTTGACCTTTTAAAAAATTCGAAAGTTTTCCAAAAATGGAAGCACCATATTGTACAGTTGAAAGGTGAGATTTTTTTAACCTGCTCCCAAAATATCGTGTCGACTGTAAATTCTATGCTTCTCCATCTTTCACTTTTTTCATACAATTCTTATTTCTGTTGAAAGCTGACTGAATTTTGATGTATGTTCAAATGCAGCGTATATAGTGACCTTCAACGTAGCTACACAATGGTTGAGCTTTGAAAGGACATTATACCAACGTTAAACGAAATAATCAATTGATTTACGATGTAAACAATGATAGATTTTGGCACTGTTACAACATATTCATTATGTAGATAGAAGAGGCTACTTTTCGATGAGATAAGAGATAGTATCTATAATTGCATCCGTGTAATTTTCTACTCGTTGGCATGCGCATCTAATTAATCGTAGTAGCATATACCTAAGACCTACCTATCTACCTACCTACTTACTTACCATGTTAGAAACACGCGTAGGTATATAACACACGATAAAAAGTAATCGCGAAGATGAACAGTGAAAGATATCGATAGGCATAGAAGTATATAAACTTGGAAAAAAAAATATATATATATAAGTTGAAGGTGGTTTCGGTTTCTTCGTTTATATGTAATTTTTTTTTTCGGTGTGTGTTAAAACCGAAGCAAAGATTGCGTTAACGATTAAGATTTATGATCGCCCAGAGTATTAATTGGAAATTGATTTTCGTTACAGATGAACCAGTTCGTTGTAGTTCTAGCCTGTGGGAAGAAAATGCAGTCGATCCGTCCAGTTCACAACAAAGTTCAGCTGGATCGGAGCATGATACGTCGTCAGGCGATGAAAGCAATAAGTACGTAAGACGAGGTGGTTTTTTTTCCTACTTCTTCTTTACGATTTGTGGCTCTAGCTATCTTTTGTGTCAAGTACCTACCTACGTATAATGTTATTTTTTCTCGTATTCTTCTTTTAAAGTCGTTTTTTTTTTTTTACCTTCTTCTTGTAGTTTCTTCAAAGCTACGTAGATACCGTGTTTTTCTAGTTTCGTAAGGTTAAACTTTAATACGCTGATAATTATAGAGCTGTTGACTCGCGCAGCCTCTCGGACCTGTCATTTTTATACAGGTGGAAAAAAGCGCCTGGTAAAGAGGGATTTCGAGATGAGCGAGCGTTAAAGACCGATGTTAAATATTTATGACGAATGTATACGAGGTTTTTATTGCGTTTTAATAAGATGTTTGTGAATTTTTTCCGAGTTTTTTTATTTTTTTTTATCGACGATGTAATGAGATGGTTGACGAGTGTAGAGGTTTCCTATTGAAATGAGCGCCGTATCGCTGATGACTTTAGATGTTGTAAGATGCATACAGGTAGGGAGATTTCTTATAATTGTCGGTCACATGTAAAGTACTGGCTGTTGATGGTGGCGTAGAGATCAGAAGAAAATAGGTACGTATATGCATATGCGTTGAGATGAGGGTTGTGATATTTATCTACGTAAAGATTTGGTATTGGAAATTGTTTCAGATTTTATAAAAATTAAAATATGATAAAATCATTCACTATTCTCCTGTAATGTCGAGTAATATTTTAAAATGATTATAGTTTTTATTAAAAAAAGAAAATCGATCTTATTCGATTTATTTTTCATTTATGTGAAAAGCCTGTTTACGAATGTATTTCAAAACGACAATTTTCACTGGTAACAAACTGGCAACTGTTACAAAAAGGACCGGGAAGGTCAAGTCTCAAGGGCTCATGATATTGTTGTGTGACCGGTGACTGTACAAGGTACACAAAAATACAGGTGGGGATTGCTTCTCAGTCAGCATCTAATTTTATACCCTAAAACGAAACTTTAGAGATTTTTGAAATTTTTTTTTTTTAAATATATTTTATGTATTTTTAGACTTGTAATATTACACTGAGTAATTTTTCTGAACTTTTTTGTGTTTTTTTAAGTAATTTGATTCTTTATTATGAGAAATTTTTCTCATCTTATATCCTAATTGTAAAAAATTTTGAAATTTTTTTTCATGTTTTTCAGACTTTTATAGTTCTGAAATGGCATTTTAACTGATTTTTGTTTCCTTTATAGAGAAAATTAATTTTCAAACGATTTTTTATATAGTTTTACTCCATATTACTATATTGCTAATTTCTGAACGAGTTTTTTACATTTTTACTTTTTTCGAACTTTGATATAATCGTATTGTCAATCAAAACCAATCATCACGATCTAAAGGTGTACGATGAATAAAGAGGGAAGAGGGAGCGTGACCTCCTTGATACCAACCAAAATCGATCAAATTTGCGAAGTACGCTTAGATTGACGGGGGAATTTGATGTTCTTGGGTGGGGTTGCCCTAGGGTCAAAATTTAGTCATGTTCAAATTTGGGGGAGGAGGTACTGAGGAGCAAAAATCACAAAAATGTTTCCTTTTTGCGCCAATTGATAGACAATCCAAAATTGTACAACATATTCAGAAATCAGCCTTTTAGGCCCAATAGAAGGGGAGATACGAAGGCTTTTCTTTCATTTTTACCTTGAAAATAGAAATTTCTCTTCCTTAGTGTTCCTCGAAATTCAGCTAGGAAGTTAAAATTTGATATGAAAATTTCATATAGGCAATAGATGAAAATTTCGTATAGAAAGGACTTAACCTTCGAGTCCCGAACGTAGCAAAGGCAACATGTTGAAAAAATTCAGTCACGAAAAAGTATTTCTCAAGGTTTGGATTTCGAATTTTTCAGTCACATCAAGAAAGGGATACTTTTCATTTTTTTCACGCCTTAGGAGTGTTATAGTCTGGGTGCCCCCTCCACCCCCCACTATGGGTGTTCCACTGATATTTCCGAATCTTGTACGCCAGTTTTTTACATTTTTGGAAGAATCGTTCAGTTATTTGTGATTTGAGTGGAGTAAAAAGACATTTGAAAGATTTTTTTCATCATTAACTCGTGAAATGTGCAAAATGATCTCATTTTCAAGTTTTTTTTTCTGTTGTTACTCATTTTTTAACTTGTAAAATGACAATTTTAACGATTTTTATCATTGTTATACAATTTGAAACCAGAAGCAAACAGTTGACTTTTTCGAAGTTTTTTTTTTTTGGTTTTTCGCAATTTTTGAGCTGTAAAATGTCATTTTAGTATTTTTTTTCATATTTATAGTGAAAGAGGGTAAGATTGATGTTTTAAAAATATTTTTTTCCGTATTGTTGAAGATTTTTTTCATTTTTTCACATTTTTTAGTAGTTTTGCATTTTTTTTTTGAAGATTTTTTTTTTTAGTATTTTTTGAGTTTTGAAATTACATTTTTGATTGATTTTTGACCATTTTTAAACCATAAAATGGCATTTTGAACAATTTTTCCTGCATTTTATACCATATGAAATTTATTTTTCGGTGTTCTGATCTATGCAATGCCCTTTTAGCTCAATTTTCTTATTATTACACCTTGAAACCGAAACATGGGGAACGAGGCGTTTCGAAAATTTTCAAAGATTGAAATTCTTTCAACTTCACAGCAAAAAGTCACTTATGCTACCGATTTTTCGTTTTTCACTTTTTTTATCTATTTTATTTTGAAATCCCTTTAAAATTGAACTAAAGTGGTCCCAGGCCTCTATTTTCAAAATTGAGCGAGATATTTAATTTTTAAGCGAAGGAAGTCGAAGTTAAAATTTCCAAAAGTTGAAATTTTCGAAACATTGAACGCTTTTGGCCTGGGATCCCTTTTCCCATACGCGCTTATTTATCACATTTTCGAAGGTCTTTTGTGTAAGGAGCTCATCAGAGCCCACTGCAGGGGCGGAGGGGGATGCATGACGATCTCACTAGCACTCCTATTAATCTGCCTCTAGTTTCAACTTGAAATTTACTATGTATTGCAATAATAATGTAATTTTACTTCATCATCTGTGCAACAAAAAATGGGGGAGAGGAGAGGTTAAACAACCAGAAATATTACAAATATGAGATATAAAAAATACTCAAAAAATGTCATGTCCTTATGAGATTTACTTTGAAGCAAGCAGTAGCCTTGGGGTTTCATTAAGTTGAAAAAAATTTGATTCCATTCAATCAAAGGTTTTTTTTTTTATTTCTTTTTTCAAATATAAAGTAATATCCGTCTAAACTGCTCTGATATACTTCAACTGACAATTTTTTCAAGAAAATCGTTCACGCGTACACTTAATTATTACGCTAATGGAATGTAAAATTAATCCTAGTCTATGATTACTCTATTTTCCATTTGATAATTTCAAATAGCTCAATGTAAGGTTTTCATCTGAAACTCTATAATTATATTTTTCATTAAAATGGTCCATGGTCACTTAAACGTTAAAATCAATACACGGTGGGAACTCGTATTCCTAAACCATACACTTCAACATTGAAAAAACACAACACACGAGTAATTCAGCCAATTTTACAGATGCCCTTCCGAAGTAAGCTGTAACATAAACAAAGGACATGCGACATGGAGACGAAACACACCATCTCCGGAGCCGCCTCCTCCTTCGGGACGTTTATCTAGATGGTTCTCGATACGAAGAGGTTCGCAATTCGACCTAGATCAAAAACCAAATAAAATGCCTTTACTGCCAGAGGTTAGTATAACACACTTAGGCTTATACTAAGTATATACAGTACGTAACGTATGGCAATGCATACTTCACTAGGATGAATAAAACTGTCTGTATAATTCGCCCCTCTCCTCGTATCTTATTTTACGTTTGTATCTGTGTGGCCAATTGGTCGACATTACGCTAAGTTTTTGGCTAAATTTCAAAAAAAAAAAAAAAAAAAGAAAGAAATTCTCATGGTTCGATATTGTTTGATGACTAAGAATAAGAATGACCTATAAGCACATATAAAAACTTGCGCGAGCGATGTACGAGCAATTTCTCTCTACCTACGAGTTTGAGATGAAAATTAAATTTTTTTTATTCGGCCGTAGGTTGAAGAAGAAAGCTGTGGTAGAAGGCCGATACCAACGTTACCATCACCTCCGCCTCATTTAGGACCTCAAGAATTAAAAAGGAGGCATATTGTGGCAGCCATTATCGAAAGTGAAAACAGCTACTTGGATTCGTTACGAAGACTTGTCAACGTAAGCATAACTATACCATTTGCATCTGCGTAAAATACCTGGAGTACTGGCTTTGTAGATTTTAACCAGATAAAAATTTACGAAAAGTGGAAATTTTGTATATGGATACTGCGAAGTGTGTATTTCAATATTCCAGAACTGTCCCAAAAATCCATGCATATTTAGTCACACTTTTGAGAAGTAAGGGGGTGCAAAGTTTAGTTTTTTGGCAATTACTTTCCAAGTAACGCACTTACGAAAAAAATGTCGGAACAAAAATTGTAGAGCATCAAAAAACGAACATTTTTACTTTTTTGACTTTTTTCTTCGGGAGGTCGTGGGGAGGAGCTAGGGCGTTCAGAAAAATATTATTTTTGAAATCTCCAACTGATAAGAATAAATCTTGAAAATTTGCTGGATTCGCGAACAGTTTCTTGCTTAGTACGTACTTTCCAATATTATGTAAAATAAAAAAAATATTGAACCGTGGGCAGTTCTTCAGAAAGTTGCACTTTTTCGAGGGATAAGTACGTTATGAAAAAAAATTTTGGCTCTTTTCTCCTTTAGGAAAAAATTCTAGATCATGGATATGTAAGTATCTATGTCAACATTTCATTTCTTATCCCGAGTTTTAGATCAAAAACTTTAAATCTAAAACGTTTACTCTTCTCTTCACTACATTTCATCAAAAACTTTAAATTCAAGATCAAAAATTTTTTATTTTTTTAATTTTTATGTTATTTATTCCCTCCACTCCTCTTTCAAACATGCTCTGTCCGATTAACAGTACAGCATCTTCTTACAAAATGCCCACTATATCAAATTACCATCAATCTCCCATCTTCCATTAATTCTCTCACCAAGAACGATGAACCCACAATAACAAACTTATTCAACTTCCTCAAAAGCTCTGGACTTTTTTCTAAAATCTAATGAGAGATGTACAATCATTGAGAATTGCGGGTAGGAAGGGTTCAACGGGGCTGAAAGGTCGAAACCCCCAAAGGGCACATCAAGGGTACCTACAGACAAGACATACCTAATTGAAACTTCGTAGTCCAATTTGGAGGAGCGTTATGCGAGGAAAAAACTCTAAAAATTAGAAAAATCGATCAAAAAACCACATATTTAGGGCTGACCTAATTCCACGTTTCTAGCTCTATTTGGAGTAGAGTTAAGTGAGGAACAAGCCCAAAAAATGAGAAAAATAAAAAAACCTTGTCAAAAAACCTTTTGAATGTACATACCAAATTTCAACTTCCTAGCTCAATTTAGTAGGGTGATAGGGGAGGACCAGCCCTTTTTCAGGGTCAGGCTGAGGGAAAACCCCTATATCTCCCCTTTTAATCGACTTAGGAGGTTGATTTTTGGATATGTTATGCAACTTTTGGTTCCATATCAGTTGGCCTAAAAACGGATTATTTTTGTTTTTTTGGTACCTCAGCACCTCTTCTCCCAAAATGGGGCAAAACTGAATTTTGATCCAAGGCCATCCACACACAAATTTATCTAATGCGCCCCCAAATACAGTTGATTGGCCGAATTGGAGCGATTTTGGTCGGTATCAAGCGGAGTAAATAATTCCAATGTTTGGAGGAAAAAATTAAAAATGAAGATAAATTAGGATGGCTAAAAATTTTCCTAATGATTTTCTAGAACCCCAAAACGGATTTTGTTGATATTTCCCACCTCATCCGCCGTTGGTCGATAGACTGTAATAGTCTGGTTTTCATTGACAATATGACATAGAAAATCAGGTTAACAACTTGAAAATTCCTGTTGAAAGGAATGATTTACGCCTAGGCGAGTCAAGTTCAAATTCTAGCGAGCCAAACGTCGAATGAGTCTAGTACTGCGGTTTTTGTGCTGGCAAAATTCAATTTTGACAACCATTTGAGCGTTGGACTAAAACTGAGTCTTTGAAGTGGAGGTTCAAAATCCAATTGGTATCGATTTATGAGGTCTAAAATCTGCTGTTCGAGAATAATCTGCTTTTAGCCTTTGGGCTTAAATTGAAACCCAAAATGAAGTGTTAAAATTTCAAAATGTTGTAAAATGCACACAAATGGGCATCAGATTTGATATATAGTGTTTCTAGTACTCAGTTTGGGGATTGTGAAACTGAAAAAAAAAATAAAATAGGGTTCAAGTCACCTGAAATTGACCGTCGCCATCCTCTGATATACCCAAGTGGATAAAGCCAACACGAACGTGTTCTCTATGCCTATAGTATCAGGATCAGGATGGTTTCTAGTTTTTATTGAGCTTTTGCGTAGTACTTTCTCGTTGCTTTCTACGCTATCTATAGGTAACTCACCACATCTCTAGCTAGGTTTTTATAACCCTGAGTTCAGCAGTGGGCCACGAGTAGGCGCCCGAACCAGTTACAAGCTTTTCGATTCTGATAATAGATGGCGTGCTATCTAATTATTTCTATTGTAACTGGTAGTGCTCGGAACGAAAGCGGGTAGTAATTGGTAAATGCACGAAATGCATTACCACGTACGTTTTGCCCGTGGTGGGATTCGAAGCTATGATCTCTCGTTTAGTGAGCCGTTGTTGAACGTCTACGCCATGCCGGCACTATTTTGAAACTAGAGCTTGATAAATTCATACCAATGTCTAAAATTTGATAAATTTTGGATTTTGAAACTCCTTTTCAGAACTCCAATTCCACTATCACAAAAACCCCAGTGTTGGACTCGTACAATGTTTACCCCGCTGAAATATTTCACTCGTATAGACGTAAATTATTCATTTAAACTGGAATTTTCAGGCCTTTTTTTTCTTTCCGCCATAGCTCCGCCTCATGACCACGTAGGAAAAAAGTGAAAAAAACGAAAATGTTTGTCTTTCAAGACTTTACAACGTTTGTCTGAGTGAATAAATTTTTGAATTTTTTCAGCATAACGAATTTATCCTCTGGTAAAGTTGAAATTTTTTGGAGAGTATTGCCTTTCCATAAGCCCCCCCTCTCCTACTTCTTTAAGAAAAGGAAAAGGTCCAATATTTTTCTTAGTATACATCATAGTGGGATATACTTTACAAGAAAAGTGCCTTTAAATGTGAATTATACTCATTTCTGAGGATTATCCTTGCCAATTGGAGATTTTCAAAAATGTTTTTTTCTGGACGCCCTAGCTCCTTCGCACGATCTGCTGGCGAAGAAAGTCAAAAAAGTAAAAATTATCGTTTTTTAACGCTCTACAACTTTTGTTTCGACATTTTTTTCCTAAGTGCATTATGTGGGAAGTAATTGCCAAAAAAAAAAAAACCAAAGTTTGCACTCCCCTTGTCACTCTTTTTTGGGGGAAAAATATTTAGCGAAATGCAGGTATATTGAAATATATACGAACACAAATACGTATGCACTCATATTATTCTAGGCATACAAGTAATTAAGTTTCTTACCCCTTATTTTTGGTTTTGGAAATTTTATGGTGTAAACTAGCACGTGTATGTGTTTACTTTAGTACCTACTTTTCGTCGCGACACGACACGCGATGCAATGCATCGATGGATACTTCCCGTATAAGGATGAAATGTTCTCAAATTTCCACGCTCGCAATAAGCAGTAATGAAAAACATTTGCATACAGTACGATTAATTTGGAACCACTGCGTTGGCTGGAAATTAATTCGATTTTGGTAACTTGCGCGCGCGAGTGTGTGTGTGTGTGTGTGCATGTAATATACTAAAATTACAAACACCAAAACGAAGGTACTTTACATAGTAAGGAAGGAAAACCGAATACTACGAGAGTAAAGAGTAGGCAAGAATGACGATAAGGTGACGAGTAGAAGGGTAACGTTTTCTCATGAATATTTAACGATTTCTAGAAAGTTCAGATTTGAGCTAATTTATCTTTTAGCAGATGTGTGAATATCGGCCAAATTACTTTATAAATCATATTAAAGTTTTAGCTCTCGCGGAACACGTTGCTATAAAGGTGTTGCAGACGGGACCGGCGCCTTGTGTGTGTGTGTATGTGTGAGTAGGAGGGGGAGGGGGGTTGGAGAGCGAGCTGCTTTTATAAAATTTAACGCTACATCATCGTAGAGAGTCGAATCGAGTCGCGTCGTCACTGTTGAAAATGTGTGCTCGTGTATTCGGTGGAGGATGGCTCTGCCATAGAAGAGCTTCGATGCAAACGTAGGTAATGATGCAAAGCGATCCCATCATCTGTGCTGTTTCGCTGGTATCCCCTCCTCGCCGAGTTGAGCTTTTTGCCAGGCGAAAGCTCACGTATTTAGGTGTCGGAGGAGTAGGTAGGTAGTTGGGTACCGTGAATGAGCAACGTATGCGATATTTTACACGTTATGTATTATTTTGATCGAGGTTTTCACGACTATTTGAATATTCATAGTGTTATACGAGCGTATAATTATAGCCGCAGTGGAAGATTAGATGGGCGAGCGAGGAGGCGGAGGAGGTCAACGAGAGAGAAACTATAGCCGATAATCGTCTTGTGATGAAGAGCTCGAACCAGAAGGGAGCTTTTTTGCCGGTCGAATAGCCGAGGTAAAGTGAAACGGTGTCCGGGGTTGGTGTTCGGTGTTAATTAATTACACCGACACGAACGTAGACCCAGACTCGTCGAAACCCGGACCCGGACGGCGGCCAACCCGTGCCGGATCGAGTTTACTCTGTTTATCGCGAAATGATACCGACGTCTCCCTCCCCCTTCTCATCATCTCCCTCGCTAGTATAATCGTCAATTTTATATGCTACTTAGCGAAGACCATACGTCTACGTAGCTACGTAAACGTTGAGCAGAGCTCCGAGTGTAGGATGTGAAATTTGATGAAATAACGATGTTTATCGGATTTCCCTCCGGTACTTGCTCGTATAGACTTTCCAGTGTATAGCTAGTCTAGGGGATGTATTCTCTTCCTTCTGTTCCTCGTTTCTCGCTTCCTCTCCCTCTCCCCTCCCCGTATAGATACACGTATGTAGACGAGGACTAGTGGCTAGATACGACGAAGAATACGAGACGCCGCTGATGATGAAGAAACGTACCTACCATGAAAAATAGGTTTAAGTTTTTCCATAAAATATATCGTTATACTCTTATATTCCGACGTAATAACGTTATCGTTTTCGAGATATTCTACTCTTACTTCGCTATTTTTCCTTTTCCTCGTCACTCCCATTCTTCTTCCTTTACGACCAGGTGAGAGGGTGGTATTTTCAATGATATATTAAATTTGTTTAATATATCGTCGTATCGCCTTCGTCGTCGTCATCGTCATCGTCGAATGTTTGTTGTCGAGATTTTTATACTATATACTTAGGTATACGTATATACATGTAATAAAAATCAGCTCTCGAGCCTATCTAACTCACGTACATAGTATGCATTTTGCCTGCTGTAAAGATAGATGAATGTTTACGTACAGGAGCATTGGTATACCCCACACTCCCACGACCTTTTTGCATACCGCCAGCGTCAGTGTCCCGGTTAGAAATATATTATTAAGAATATACTTATACGTATTTTCCTTATAGTTTACATTTGCAGCATGCTAAAGAGGTACAACGGGGTGTAATTTTTTTTTATTTATTTTTTTTTGTTTTCAAACGGTATGGTGCGGTGGCGTGATTGATTATTTTTCGTATTTTTTTAATAGAAACGGCGAGGGGGTACTTCGAAAGTAATGAATATCGGATGTGATTATATAGGGATCAATGTGTCTGCTGGTTTAGGTTCGAGTATAGACCTACCACGCATTTGGTAAAAAAAAAAACTAGGTGGTAATTAGTGTTCGAAAATGAAAGACGTAGGTTTGGAAAAGAAGGTTGAATCAATTCTTTGATGGATTTGAAATATACGTGCGATTGGATGGAAGTGTGAAATTAATGGAATCGAGGGATTTTTTTTTTTTCGTTCGATTTGTTGCAAAGAGGGGAAAACTGCTGACTGTATAATCAGTGTCGAAAGTGAATGAGAGTTTAGAGTAAGAAAAAGGTGAAATTTCATCAACTGGAACGATATTTTTTGGTTACTCTTTGGAAAGTTTTTATGAGTATGAGCTTGAAACTTTGAAGGGGTGAGGAAAGCAGATCCGTGGGTAGAAATTTGGTTGAACATTTCCTAATAAAAGTATTCATCGTGAGGTAATTTGTCAGTAGTTGATGGGTAAGAGAAATTTTTTAAATATTTTTGTCAACTACATCGCATGTAATGAAAAAATTCTGAAAAAAATTATATATTATACTGCAATGTATATCCCATCTATCCATTGTGTTGTTACCCTCGCCCCTCCCCCCCCCACACACACACACCTAAATCACTTGTACCTGGAAAAAAATCCAATTTAATTTAACACTTTACTCGCTAGTAGTTGATAACTTTTTTAAGTAACTTGCCAGGAGTTGATAGTCTATTATTTGATAATACAAAAAGTATTCAAAATAGCGTTTTATTGATCTAAATATCAGCATTGATTGCCTTGAAAATATTTCCTGTCTCAAATGCCATTTTCAGGGAGGGGGGAGGTAGAGGCTGTGTACTACAGCAAATGTAAAATAAATTACATTTGCCAATAATTAAGAATTTCTAATAACTACAATAGTTGATGTAAGTTGATATAATTTTTTGTTGTAAATCGGATGATAAATTTTTAAATGCAAAAGGATACCTCTAATGAATATTTTTTCGATCATTTTATTAATTTTTACCAATTTTTAGATTATATTTTCACTTTCCAATAGTTGATAATCCCTTTTGCTGCACTCCAACCGAACCCAGGCGTGTGAAAATTTGTTTGTAGATTCATCAATATGTGTCCATTATTTTGGCATAAAAACCATTTCGGCACCTATTTTGCAAAAATTTTGAAAAAAATAAATTTCAAACTCGAACGCTTTGCAAAAATGTTTAGATTTTTACCAAAACATGAAAATTTTGGACTTCTGTTTCGTAAAATGAATTTTAAAAAATTATCAATTCGTGACTGGGCTTAACAATGCCGGTTTTCCACTCTAAATCGAATGAACTGTCCAAAATACCATTAATGTTTTTGATAGATCTCATGATTGTCTCGCAAATCAGCTCAGAAGACAAAGTTATCAACTATTGGCAAATTATCTGAATATCAATTTTCTGCCTTTTTTAAAACCAAAAATTTTCAGTAATATTCAATCACGATAAATAGTACAGTCAGAATTTTTTAATATGAGGCCCATATTTTTCCATAATAGTGGGTAGGGTGTGAAATATTTTTAAAGATGTATGATATTAGAAATGTGGTTTCTCCTTAATCTAATGCTTGGCTATATAAGTGATTTAAAAATGGTTTTTTGATACATTTTTCTGGGAAGGATAGGGAGATGATGTATGAATCAATAGAGGAATGGTTTTTTTGGATCTGTAATGGGATGGGATAGGGGTGGCAAGTCGAGACCCCCAAAAGCCATTCCCTGGGGACTACTGTCAACTACATACCGAGTTTCAAGCCTTTAAGTGTATTAGTACGACCTGTACAAGTGAGCCCAATCGTGAAAATGGTCCAAATGGACCGATTTCTTAGGCCCTAATCAACGTGGACTGTTCATTTTTGGATATGTTATAGCTCTTTCAATTTCCCATCAATTGGAAGTGAAACTTTTTCACTTTTTGATTTTTCACTCCTTTTTAGGTGCATCTTCAAAAATAGGCCTCCCTCAATTTGAACCATAGACCATTAAAATTTTAATAAAAAAAAATAAAAATTGAAAAAAAACATATCAGACCGGACGAACGTAATAGTCAGGGTTCCCTTTCGGAAAACCTGACTAAAAAGATGCGCGCTGAAATGTATTTTTTTGAGTAGTGGTAAGGGGGTACAGGTAGATACCCATAAGAATGAATATTTGAAACCTCAAAAGGAACATTTAGAACAACTACTAAATCCGCATACTAAATTTTATCGTCCTAGCTCAATTTGGTGGGGAGAAATGCGCGAGACAAACTCAAAAAATATGAAAAACTGATAAAAATACCACTTTTTTGGGGCTATAAGAAGGGGCAATAGGGTTGGAAATTTGAAACCCTCAAAAGAAACATACAGGACCCCTACTAAATCTACAATTCTACATGCCAAATTTCAACATTCTACCTCAATTTGCGGGAGGATATGCGAGCGACAGCCTTTTTTCAAGGTCGAATAGGAGAAACCTTCCCGCCTCCGTGACCCCTTCCTAATTTACCGGGGAGGCTGATTTTTGGATACGTTAAGTAAATTTTAATTCTCTTATCGATTGGATTAAAAACCACAATGTTCTACCATTTTATCTCCTCCTGTTTCCATTGACAATATATCTACAGTAAATGAGAAGGATATTAATAAAATCCGTTTTGTTGTGCTACAAGACCCTTATGACCATTTTCGGCTTCCTCAAATAACTTCCCCCTCCCTTTCTTCCTTCCTTCCTTCCTTCCTTCCTTCCTTCCTTCCGAAACTAAAAAACCATTTGCTCAGTTTGTGTTTCGGACCAAAATCGATCATATTTGGGTAATAGGCTTCCATTACCAGCCCATTTGATATTCTGGAATGGGGATAACCTGGGGTCAAAATTCAGTTATGCTCAAATTTGGGGATGGAGTTGCTAGGTGGCTAAAATTGCCAAAATTGTTCCTTTTTTTCAGCCAATCAATAGACAATCCAAAGTTGTAAAACATATCGAAATTAGGAGGGAAGATATGAAGGGTTTTGCTCTTTTTGGTATTGAAAAATAGCTGTTCCTCCCCTCTATCTCCCCTCCAAATTGAGCTGGGAAGTTTAAATTTGGTATATAAACTTAGTACGAGCTGTAGATACGCTTTGAGATTCATTGCGCCTTCTTACAATCTGAAAATGAATTTTTTTGGGCAGGTCATCTTATTTTTTGAGTTTATTCCTCACATAACTTCTCTACAAATTGAGCAAGGAAGTTGAAATTTGGCATGTAGATTTATAATAAGCGTCCTAGATGCGCCTATTGGTGGTTTCGACTTTTCCGTTGTTGGGAGTTGTCGACCTATTACACTATTTTTGGCCATCTCAGATATTCATTCCTTTTTATTGCTATTTATTTTCCCGCAAAACCAAAATTAATTTACTTTGCTCAATATTAATCAAAATCGATCAAATTTTGGGCGGTTGGCTTAGACTAATGACAGATTTGATGTAATATGAGTAGGGGTAACCTTAAGTCATAATTCAGTGATGCTCAAATTTAGAGGGGGAGGGGATGCTTAGTGATTAAATTTTTTAAAATCGTTCCCTTTTTATACCAATCGGTATAGAATTAGAAGTTGTGTAAAATATCCAAAAGTAAGCATCCTACGTCAAGTAGGAGGGGAGAGCGGTGTTTTTTTTCATATTTGACTTTGAAAGAAGTAAGTTATGCATATATTTTTTCTCAAAATTGGAGTAGGAGGGTTGGAATTCGGTATATGGAGTTACAAGAGATCTTATAGGTGTCTTTTGGAGTATTTTGACTTTTTAGTCCAATTACATCCCTTAGCAGTGTCAAAAAAGGTGTTTTCAGTCGTTCTTAACGTCGAAAGATGTTTAGTTTTTCATTTTTGAATTAAAGGGTCGAAAAGTGACCATAAACATTGGAAAATGAAATCGACCACTGTGGGCACAAATCCAAAGAGACTTCTCAGTAAAACTGTCATCGATTCCAATAATCCATTACTTCTCATTTTTTCCAACTTGTACAAACTATCACCCAATTTTTCCAACTTCCAAACGCTTGAAGGGGGGCTGTGAGACGCCCCCTCCGTTCAGCAGACCTCTGAGATTCAGTCGAGATTCTAGATGTGCGTTTTGAAAATTCAACTATTCATTGTAATATTAACCCGTATCCCTATCATTGATTAAGGAAAAGCATGAAAGTTTATTCAGTTTAGGATGTTAAAAATTGTTGATATGTCCCCTGTCTACGTCCAACAAGCTGATTCTGAACCAGAACGGAACAGCAAATGAGGATAATAGAGGGAAAAAAAGGGTTTATAGGCAATTCCCTTCGACGATGTCGTTTTCGTCGTAGTACTTTTAGTAGATCTGAGTACCTAATACCTACCACCTACTACACATATTCGTCTGTTCTTCAGAGATACCCACCCAATTATACATTACGTGGCTTATGTAGTAGATAGCTAGATACTTCTTCATGCGAATGGAGACCTAAAATGCTGCTGGCAACTCGTTCAATGAAACTCAGACAGGCGTTAAATCAGCAAAATAACCATTTATCGTCGTGTCTTAGTGTAACTGCGTATCAGTAGACTGTAGACGGTTATTGTTTGTACGTACGCAACGTACATTGTGTGCGAACTATATTGCTGGAAAACTCCGTACTAATGTGTGTAAAATATACGTAGATACGTAGTGATACTTACTCGTAGAGGTAAAAGTATCTACGAGATATTTGGGTAGAGGGAAGAGGTTAGTACAATATAGTCGAGACTCGACAAGAGTTTCGTTCATACGATGTGAATCCGATGCTGGTTTCTGCTCCGTGCTGGTATACAGTAAATTTCAAAACAGTTACAACAACGATTAAAATTTCACACTGGAAAATTTTAGTCTGAAAGTTTTAACTCGCGTTAAATGCCACTAATAAAGAGGTTTATGTAGTATATAAGAAAACTCTGACTGTGGTACACTTTATGGCACGTTTAATCGGGTCGTTTCAATTCACGTGGTCGAGTTGGTTTGGTAAAACTTAACTCCTTCGATTGCACGAGTAACTCACGTCTTACGTTATGGTGGTATTCCCTGCTCTGTTTTCTGCTCCGTTGTGATTGCGAAAGTACCACGCTCGTGTTGTGACACGTGCATCGTCGCAGTTGTATTTCATACATGAGTGAAGTAAATATAGGCAGTTTGAGAAGTTATCTACGAAAAAGAATCTCCTACGTATATGTATGTGGATTTGATGGCGTGCAATGCTTCGTAATGCTTGTAAAATAAAAGATGCTGCGTTGTTGCATGGTGTGGCTTTCATTAGTGAAGACAAAATACATTGAAACGATTGCTAATTCTTTCTATAATGAATGGGGTGAAGAGTATTACAAGGATTCTAGAGAAAATTATCTAGTATTTCAAAAAGAGAATTAGTAAAAAGACGATAAAGTGTTATGAAATATGTGTTGCTCAAATGGTTCAGTGTTGAGTAAAGATAAAACTGCAGCTCCACAATTACCCCTTATACAGTACTCAAATTTCAAAAAAATTTACATTTTCATCTGAAATTAATCTCTGATAGTAAAAGGTGCCGGAACTTTATCCAAAATCATGAAAAATCGTCGAAAATTAGATGAAAATTGGCCAAAAATGTGAAAAAAGTAGTTTAAAATCATCAAAATAATGATAAAAAATTGAAAAAACTTCGTGAAAAATGTAGAAAATTGATCAAAAATCGCGAAATAATGCTGAAAAATATGTAAAATTGAACAAAATTCGTTAAAAATCATTAAAATTGATCAAACATCAGAAAAATAGTGTTGAAAAATTGATAAAGATTGATCCAAAATCATTAAAAATGATGGAAATTTAGAAAATTCATCAGAAATTTCATAAATTGCTAAAAATTGGGTGAAATTTGACCTACACTTTTGAAAATATCGTTGAAGATTATCAAAATTTCTGCAAAAATTAGTCGAAAATCTGTTAAAAACTCAGAAAATTAATCAAAAATCGTTAAAAATCCTTGAAAATTAAATAAAAATGTGACAAAATTGTTTTAAACCATCGAGGATTGGCTGGAAGTTCACAAAAATGTATTAAAAAACTAAAAAATTTATCGAATTTCGAAAAAATGTTGAAAATTAGAAGAAAATTGAGCTGAAATATTGAAAAAGTCGTAAAAAATACAAAAAATTGACCAAAAATTTCTGAATGATATGTGAATTGACATGAAATATGAAAAAATTGTAATAAGTTATTTTCATTTATTTTTCAACATTATTTCGTGATTTTTGATCAATTTTTTTCATTTTTTACAATATTTTTTTACTATTTTGGCTCAATTTTTACTCAATAATGAACAGTTTTTTTGATCAATTTTCAGTACTTTTTAACCCATTTTTGTCGAATTTTAATCCAATTTTCGATAATTTTTAACGTTTTTATTCTTCTTTTAGATCAATTTTCGTATGTTTTTCAACATTTTTTCTTTATTTTTGATCATTTTCTGTACTTTTTACCGAGGTTTGTTGAATATTTACTCTGATTTCAATAACTTTTCAACGTTTTTTTGTGATTTTTGATCCATTTATCTACCTTTTTTACCCATATTTGTCAAAAATTTTCTCAAATTTCAATGGTTTTTAACGATTGTTTCGTATTTTAGGTAAGTTTCCGACGGTTTTTCATTACTTTTGATCAATTTTCCATCAATTTTATCCAAAGTTCACCTATTTTTAAAATTTTTTTTTGTGATTTTTGTTCAATTTTTTTTATTTTTAATCCATTTTTTCAAACTTTTACCCTTTTTAAAAACATTTTCTCGTTTCTTCTTATCAATTTTCGGCACACCATCGAAAAATGTTTAATAGCGCATTCTATGATTTTATGATTTTAAGATGATATCTGGAGGAAAATTAGAGATGTTATTAGTGGACTGTCAACAATATGACGTCATCATTGGATTGAAATCAGTGAACAGATTTTTATGGCCTCGAATGACATCAGTGAACTTATTTTATGAAGGATCGATTTTATGATTTCAAGTTGAAATGTTGAGGAAAATTAGAGATGTTATTAGTGGA
>FIZR01029722.1:0-11141 GCA_900060175.1 Ferrisia virgata
AGAAATGAATGGGAGAGACTGCGAGAATCCTTCACCCAATACTGGGCATAGCGGAGATTGCATTTGAAAATAGGGTTTATGTACCAAGCTTATTTTAATACAAACATAATTGTAATGTCTGCTAATAAAGTTTATTTATTATTATTTATTATAGGTATATTACTATTCGTAACTATTCTATTATCAATTTTAATAAAACAAAACCGGAAAAATTATTGAACTGAAATTGTGTTTCATTCTGTGAAACGTTAATTGGTCAATGGTAACTTAGAATGAACGAAAGTCAAATTTTTGTCAGCTGCAAATGAAAAAATAAATACAGACACATACAAACTATTGCAATCATTCTAATAAATAAGCTTATCTCTACTTACGGTACAAATATTTAGAAAGTTTCCAGCTTGTAAATCATTCTTCAATTGTTCTTCAAAAGCCACTATTACGGGAACAAATTTCTTCAGAATGTTATCAACGAATTCTATGTTTGCCAGAATTGTTTTTCTTTCACTACGAACTTCTTCAAATTCATGCTTCAATTCTGTGAGCGTAATGACTTGATTTTTCAGTTCCTTCATCTACAACCAACGTTTTTAGCTAAGTTTTTTCCAAGAAGTTATTCAATAATAATTATCAATGTTTGTTTACTAACGTATTTCAAACAAACATGGTGAAAGTCGATTATAACCCCCCGTTTTTAGTACCCTATCACGACCTACAACCTCGAAGAATCCCCCCTTACCCTGTTCAGTGTATTCAAGGGTCAGATTTATTAGCTTGGTGGGCTTTGTTCACGAGACACATTAGCCAACTTTTCTTCTATGCTAGGTTCGTCAGACTTCGGAGAGTCAAAATTGGAAGTATACGTGAAAAAAATTGGAAAATCAGTTGGAAATTTTTTTCTCAAGAAACTTGGGTGAAACTGTTTTGTAAGCTTCGGAACATCGAGACAATATAGTATTCTAACTAATTCGAGATTGTAGAATATGAACACAGCGTCGGCTTTTGTACAGAAAGCTTCGTTTCCAATATACGCTCGCCAACTTTTTTCCTATGCAGATGAGTTCATCAAAAATAACGCTTGAACAAGACTTGAGAAGATCGAAATAGGTAGTATACAAGGAAAAAGTTGTCCGTGACAGAGGTTCTTTTTTCATGACAAATAGCTTTGTTTGTTGACAACGTCGTTTACCTTTACAAAATACATGGTCAATCTGAAATATGTGTTACACAATTTTTGATCCTTCATCCAAATGATAAAAAACAAACTCTTTCATGCAAAGACCTATTCAACGACCTGATAAAAAAAAGGATATTGAGACTTGAAATTATTCGCGATGATTCGTATTACTAATTCGCCATTAGTACCATTAAATCTGACGAACGATTCAAGGTGTAGGTAGGTTTTTGATTAAAATTTTCAAGATTTTCCAAGAAAGTATTTAGACAAGTACCGTATACTTAACTTGGCTTACGTAGATGAAAACGTAACTATGCAAATTTGTTCTTCCAAGTAGCAGAATAAATAGCCGTACTTATGTCATCATTTTGCGTCGATCGATTCCAAAAACTAAACATACGTAAGTAAATATGTATGTAGCTTACTCGTACTGCGTTGAAAACATACCTGGGAATGTGTGCTTCCTTAAAAAACTGATATTTTGCACATAACTCTTAGAAACGATTTCATCAAGCCACTTGATTTTAATCTAATCGTGTTATTTTGACGTTTAATTGTAGTACCTAATTGACGATAATACAGACATGAAGTGTTCAAAAAACTGATTTAACAGGTACCTAATTTTTTCAAAGTCATCGATTATCATTTCACAAGCAGACAACTGCACCGATTGAGTAAATCATTTATTAATCTTATTTTCTTGTGGTCGGTTATTATTTTGAATCATCATGAAATTTTTCATAAACTTACTCATAATTACTACGTGGACTCTTAATGGTAAGTATCAAATTGATCTTTTTCCTTGTATACCCAACTTATTTTCACTAATCTTGATTTGGTTCGATAATCATTGATATTTAGTGAATTTCATCAGTGAGATACGAAAATAATTTTCGATTTCAATTATTATTAATATTTTTTTTTTTTTTTTGCTAATTCACCAAACTTACCTTTATTGTACTTGAAGTGTGTAATTCGGAGCCCAACACCACTGAATCCAGTCCCACCCCTCCAACTGCACCACAACCTGGAGATTATCCATATCAGGTAGATTTTTGTTTCACTACTTTGGGTTTAATTTTACTCCATTGTAAGTCCAAAACCTAATTTGAAATATTTAGTGCGTTCTTAGAATAAAGCCAATAGAAGAAACTTTCCTTCTTTGCGAATGCGGCCTAATAACGAATAAGTTGTGTGTAACTTCAGCTGGCTGCGTTGATAAGTGAGTTCTTTTTCGTCAATATTATCTGAAAATTTATCCTTATTTCAACAGAGCTGTATTACGAATTTGGATGAACTCTATCCTATACTTATATGTATAAATATTTACTTACATTTTCTTATAAATCAATTAGGTATAAAACAAATCTCGAACTATTGGATGTGGTATGCGGTATTGCTTCTACCGAAAATATCAAATCCGCACTGCATGCACAGAGGAGGAATATCAGAGATGTTTATTTTCCTTCTTCATGGTCCACTTCCGACAGACAGGACGGCGATTTAGCTATAGTGCTGGTATATTTTGTAAAAATTTATAACCCCATTCTCAGTCCTTGCTGAATTATCACTTATATTTATAACCCCATTCTCAGTCCTTGCTGAATTATCACTTATATACTAGTACTTACCTACTTACTTATATATTTTCTAAACAAAAATAAATTTAGTTGTCCAAATCACTGAAACTGAATAAATACGTTCAAGCAGCAGAATATGGAGAAGCTTTAATCGTCAACAGCACAGTAAAACTTATTGGATACGGGGTAAGATTCATTCATAACTTTTCTTCAATTAATAAAAATAGGTATCAAGCTTCAGAAAATTAACTTTCTTCAATTTTATTTATCTGTTTTCTATTGTTTAAATTTAGCATGGCAATTCCTATTTTAATGATGTGCCTACAATTCTATTTTATTTTATTTTTTTCAATTTTAGGACTCTGAATCATTAAAAGAAAATAAAATGGTAGTAGCGCCCCAAGAACAATGTTACTTTCTCAAACCAAAAGACAACAGTACATCCGAATTATACTGTGGAAAAGTAAAACACGAAGATTATGATTATGAATATATATTTAGGGGTGATGTAAGTAGTAAAGCTTAGTCCGGAGTAATTTTACTTTGTCCAGTTTAGAGTGAACATTTCATTACCCTAAATAGCGATTCAACATTAACATAAAAGTAATATTTTTGTTTGTCAATAGTCATATGCAGGTGCACCTGTAGTTTCTGCCCATGATTCCAATTCTAAGGGAGTAATACTGGCAGTTTGGTCAAGCAAATACGAGTCTGGAATGGTAAGTCTTTACCATCACAAAAAATGGATTGATGATATTAAAAATGGAAATAACTGAATAATGATATGATGAAGCAAATTCAACTCGGATCAAATTCTTCCATAAAAGTTGCATTGAAAAATATATTTCTGTTTCTATACACTCGTAGTTTATTATATCATCGAAGATAACCTGCCTCGATTATTTTTTAACCGTGTTCTTCCGTATTGTTTTTCCTTGTTCATTAAATGAGCTTGTAATGTTTGAAAGATAGTGTTTTCTGTTGATTGATTACTACAAAGATAGGCATAAGTGGTGCAGAAATAATTCGCACTCATTGTTTGCTAAATTACATAAGTTCCCACGATCGAAACTTTAGTTTTTGTCTTATGCGTAATGAACATCACTTCTTTAGATGATTGCAGCACAACGAACGAATGAATCATATTTTGCCTTGAAAACATAAAATTTGAATTTTTATCGGACTATATAATTTTCATAGGCATTGGCATCTAGATGATCAAAACTTACTTATTCCATAATTTGCTAGTTTTACGTGGCAGAAATCATAAGCAGAGTTTGGTAATTTGGTTTACGAGAAAGTAGATCAAGGTTTTCAGTAGAATCGTTTTTAAACGTTACTAAAATTTCAATATGTTCATCAATTTTCATGATGTTCTAAACATTTTTTTTTTAATTCAATTGATTTCAAAAAATTTTCAGTCATTTATTAGATATATATCATACACTGAAAAACTTTCTGGAGAGGATAATTCAACATTTGGGTGGGCTTAGTCCCCTGGGCCCCACTTGAATCTGCCTATGGCAGAATTACTTTCTTGCGAACAGTAGCAAGCAGACCAGTGGAAGGAAGGGGATCTTTCCTCGAGTCTTTGTAGTTTGAAATCTTCTCATGAAGTATTTTCATCTTGTCTTTATCTCTTTAATAGAATATAGACAACCAAATCCTTCATTTCTTCTCTGAGGAAATTTCCTTGACCTCTTCCTAAACTGATACTTATCTGTGCTAAATGCCCAATCGTCCAGTCTTCGTACCAATCCCTGAAATATTGTGCTGCAACCAAATAAAATTCATCTATGCACATTTTTTCACTTTAATTAAAACATATTTTCATTTTAATTCATTTTAAAATAGATCACGATTTTAATTTTTTAATTTCCAAAATACATTAATAAGTGATGTTTTTTTTTTTTTTTTGAAAGCATTTTTCTCAAAAAGTAGTTTTCTACTCAGAGGTCCCTTTTCATGGAGCAAGTCACAAATTTTGTGAAGTATAGTTAGAAATAAATTGAAAGATCATTCGATTTGTAGAAAATAATTCTGTCTTCGGTAAAGGAAAATTCAAAAAACAACGAACGCATCGGTGGTATCTATCTGAGCGGAGTGAGGAAAAATTATGAAAAAAAGGAAAATTTTAATACTGAAAAATGTACATTTCCAAGGGTTTTGTTTGAAAGAAATCTTGTAATTTTTAAAGACTAGTGTAATCATAGGTGTAATAACTGTAGAATTCTAAAAGCGGGGGATTGCTGAAATTTTCTTTGGAAAGTAAAAAATATGTAGCCAGAGCGGAGCGAGAGCGAAAATTTTGCAAAATTTCGAAGGTCAGGAATCCGGAAATGAGTATCTTGACGTATTTTCAAACTCTAAACACTAAATTTGACTTTTTTTTTGCCTATAAAAATAAATTTATCTTGGGATAAATTACTCTGGGCAGAGCGTTGTCTTCAAACGCCTCCTCCTCTCTTTGCGCCTTTGAGCATGATTTATTCAAATTTCTAATTTACCAAAGTTTTTAGGGGCAATATTATGAAAGTAATGCATACGTAGAAAAATTTTTGGACAAAAAATCGATTTCTTTATAGCAAAAAAGTGCATTTCTTCGCTGTGGTGAAAATTTTTCGGAATATTTGGACTAAGTGCTTCAAAAGTGCATTCAGTTTGAAATCTTAAAATTTAATTTACGAATTTGATTGTGATACGAGCAAAGCAAGGGCAGGAATTTTAAATTATTACAAATACAAAAATTCGAGTATTTTTATGTTCTCCCTTAATTACCAAAAACTCGATCCATACTGTTTCTTTTAGAATAAAATGCTCGAGCGAAGCGAAAGCGAGCTTTAGAAAAACAGGAAAAATTAATTACCAAGTATCGATGAAAATACACATTTTTCTGGCTTTTGATCTTTCGCATTTATACATTCATTTCAAATTGTGCCGAAAAGTGTTTATGTGCTGATTTGCCAATTTTCCATCGATTATTTTTCGATTGCTGGTATTTTCAAAATTTACCGACTTTTTGATGATTTGAAGGAGGATGGTCTACCCCTCTACCCCCTCGCTGCCACACACACACACACACACACACACACACACAAAGCCAAATTTGAAATAAATCATGTGAATATTTTCTTTAAGAAGTATTTTCAAAGGAAAATTCTTTGATCCTCAAACTAATACTGATTCATATTCAGGAACGTACCGACGTAACGAAGTTGACTCGAAGTGGGGGACAGGCTGAAATGAAAATCTGAAAATATAAAATTTTCCTATTAAAATCTTTTTTTACCATTTTTTTGCAAAGTGAAAAACAGATTTCTTGTACTTAAAAAAGCACTGTTTTTTCAAATCCATATTCACAAAAATATAACCAGTGGATGAAAAAGTTGGATTTCTTAGATTAAAATTGCATTTTTAGAAATTTTCATTTCACGTTGGTGAGCTCGTGTAGTTGGAATGACTTTTTCATCATTTTCTCAGCCAATGTTTTGCCCTACTTTTTACAATCTACAAGGTTTTTTTTACCAACTTTCACAGCTGTGTATAGTGTATATGGGAGGCCATGATGAATCAAATCTCATTTTATGACTGAATGTGCATAATTATTTACATAGTTCGAAGCTTGTTGTAAATTAGTAAATCTAATTTCGTACATTGTTCTTGAAAAAAGTACAGAAAAGGTGCACAAGCATTCTTGGAAAAAAAAAAAAATTAAGAACCTCTTATTGGGTACAGGTACGCGGTACGAGGGTACTTATATTCAAAACACTTCTGATGTGACACGTTTTAATGTTTCGCTGTTATTTCATGGTATGTAGTAAGCAGGTACTTGACCAGTACACTTCAGTGGTATCATGTTCATTGTTTTTTTTTCTTTATTTCTTTTTTTAATTGTTTTCTTTATTGAATCTCTGCACTGGGCAAGGGAAATCCCATAAAATTGCAGCTTTCAATTAGGACTACCTGACCTATAAACAGCAGAAGGTACAAAAACACGATTCGCTACCCAGCAAATCACAGCACGGTTTACTCACAAACGCAATTGGATTACACCTTCAACAATGTAAGCTACATGATCGAAGGATTACACAGAAAGTAGATATCGACGCAGTCACGATCTAGGGTTTAGATAAGTAGAAGTAACAACGAGACATTATTCGCTGTACAAAGTGCAATGACTCAGGAGACAGGTTTACTTCGGTACTGGTCGATTAATTTACAAATTTTTCAGCTGTGAAATAAATTAGGACCAGTGTTGTTAGAACGCAACTTCTTCCGTTCTTAAAGAACGCTTTCTCGTTCTGAAGAGTTACAACTTTGTTCTTTTCAAGAGCGTTCATTAACTTCACTTCGTTCAATGAGCGTTCCTGTTCGTTCACCGTTCTTCGTTCTTCGTTCTTTTCCTGACGTTCCCGTTCCCGTTCCCACTGTTCTTTTTAGCCTAATTTTCTACGACATGTTGCCAATTAAAACCTAGCTATTACAATCTTACGACCAACAGCGGATTAGGGGGGAAGGATATCAACAAAATCTGTTTTAGAGTACTAAAAGATCATTAAGACGTTTTTTTAGCCATGTCAGATATTTATTTTTATTTATTTATTTTTTTTGAGCATTAAGATCGTTTACTCCTCTCAGTATCTACAAAAATGGCTCCAATTTAGTTGATCGGCACAGGGGGAAATCCTTATATCTCCCCCCTCCCCCATTGACTTTGGAGGTTGATTTTTGGTTATATTATACAACTTTTGATTCTTTGTCAATTGGCTTAAAAAGGGACAATTTTTGCATTTTTGACATCTCAGCACCCCTTCCCTAAAATTGGGATATGCCCGAATTTTGACCTAAGTTCATTTCCACTCATACATATTTAATCCGCTGCCAAACTGAGCCAATCGACCGGATTGGAGCGATTTTGGTAGCTGCTGAGCGGGGTAAATGATTTTAACGTTCAAAAAAAAAATGGATAAATAAAAATAAATATCCGATATGGCTGAAAAAAACATCTTAATGATCTTTTAGTACCCTATAATAGATATTGTTGATATTCCTCCCCCCTAATCCGCTGTTGGTCGTAAGACTGTAATAGCTAGGTTTTAATTGGCAACATGTCGTAGAAAATTAGGCTAAAAAGAACAGTGGGAACGGGAACGGGAACGGGAACGTCAGGAAAAGAACGAAGAACGAAGAACGGTGAACGAACAGGAACGCTCATTGAACGAAGTGAAGGTAATGACCACTCTTGAAAAGAACAAAGTTGGAATTCTTCAGAACGAGAACGCATTCTTTAAGAACGGAATAAGGTGCGTTCCTGCAACACTGTGTATGTCGTTGATGGTTTTAGTCGATGGTGTCACTTCTAACGAGATTTTTCGGACTTATTTCAATACTTTATGCACGTGCACCAACTTGTCATTCTATATAACTTGGCCTTGCATTAAACGCTACAAAAAAATCGGATTTTTTATTTTGCTCACTAATGCATCAAGATTGCGATTAGCTGCGTTTTCTTGTGGATTGGGTGACGGATAAGACTAAAATATCACCTGATGTTGATTTGAACATTCATCTAGAGGATGGGATCAAAATTCAAAAACTGTAATGCATGTATAAAAAAATTGAATTTTCGAAATCTATGACTTATGCATGCTGAAATTCAAATGCTAAAGAATCGATTTTATATCTACGAAACATGTTGATCCTTCCAACTCATTCGAAACTATTTTTGGCCATTTTGAAGCCTTGTGTCAAGTTTTCACTTTTCTATGCATTTTAAAACCTTCACTTAAAGTACGCTAATCCATATAGCATTTCGAAATTTGGCTTCGGTACATTACAGGAGGAATAAACAACTTAGTTAGATTAAGAAAAGATGTGTTTTTTCAAGTTGTAAAAAAAAAGTAAAAAATTTTTTGAATGTTTTGGAGCCTCCAGCTGAATTTTCTTTTTCATCTCCAAAGTTTTCAAATTTATAACTATGGTATTCCGTAGTTGAAAATATCTTCACGATGTAACTGTTCAATAAATTTTCACCCGCCCTCCCAATTTCCAAAATATTAAAATTTAAAAGTTTCTTTCCCCTCGTGAGACTGCTTCGGTAATTTGCCCAGCAAATTCATACAGAGCATGTACCTAAGCCTTCTAAACATGGCAAAATTTCAGTAAAATGAATATTAATTACTTTATTACGAGTTGATCAGCGTGAAAGTAAGTACCTATATTTTTTTGAATAGGTATATAATTGACGAATTCCACAGCTGCTTGAAAGCGATTTCGCTACGCAACTAATTAGTTAAAATGAGTATTAAAAAATACGTAGGTATCTAAAGAATAATTTATCTTCTTTGTATTTATAAGATATTGAAGAACCACACTTTGAAGCAACCAAACACGCACCTATTGACCGAAAATGTTCTCGTTCTCGACTCAGTGGAGATTCATACGGTTTAAAGAAATTAGGTACCAAGATCAACCTGGCTGTTTATGTGTAAATATCTAAATTAACGTATATGCTTCAAGATCCTGGTAAGCTATTCTTGTTTTTCTTTCCTATTTAAGTAGGCATCAAAATTCTGTCTCCTGAACGAATCAAGTCAATAGAAAGTGTAGGTAGGTGCTTATCTGATATGAAAAATGTGCTCAATTCTCAATCATGATGGAAAAATGAAACTCAGAAAAACCAAAGAGGAGCAGAAAGTTCAGAAAAACGAAGAGGATGTATTACAAAGCCGTACTAAAGGTCTAAATCATGTATAAGTAATTATTTTTTTGATTTTTTATGCAAACGAATAAGGCTAAAGATATGATATTTTTACAAACAGTTGAACATCCCAATCGGTTATTACGAATGTTCGCCAACGAAAAATGGTATGTTTGCGTTTATTCCTTGGTACTGGCTTCAGATTTCATGCAATCTACTTACTTCTTTGGCACGTTGAGTACAATTGAAAAAAATTTTCAACTTTCGGCAACAATGCTAGGTATATTTAGCTTTAACCGTAATATTATTTCAATTTCAATTTAACATTTTCAAGTTTAAGTTTAAACCTAATATAAAATTTAAAAATTATTTCAGGTATTTTAAGATCGACTTTTGAAATAGGGTATCTTGCTACGAGCATTACATTCGCTTACTTTATCGGCAAAGGAAATAAAATTCGTTGGATTTCTATCGCTTTATTAATAAATGGAATATTTTGCTTGGTACGAATTATACCGCATTATATCGATACCGAAGTATCAATGAAAACACAATCCAGTAAAGATATTATCTGGACTCAATATTCTTTGTATTTTTTTATCATCGCACAAATGATATCCGGGTCCTGTAGAGCAATTTTGCGTACCTCTGGATTGATTTATTTGGTTCATAATACTGAGAAAAATACGTTTCCAATGTTATTTGGTAAGTGAATGACTGCGTTTGAAAATGATAAAAATAGTTTCTACTCAGAGTACCTAGACTAGCCTTATCAAAATAAATCTTACAATAATTTTCTATTATTCAGCTATCGTTACTGCTGTCGGAGATTTAGGACGTTTTCTAGGGTACATGATTTCATTTTATGCTCTTAAAATTTACGTTTATCCTGCTGAATCAGCACGATATTTGGATAAAAGTTATCAGTGGATAGGAGCATGGTGGTTGGGTATGTAATATTCGAACAAGTATTTTTTTTTTTCAACTTTTAGCGACCCTAATCACTCAAATTTATGTTTAATAAAAAGGTTGGATTCCAATATCTGCTATGTTCATTGCATTATCTGCGATTGTTATAATTTTCCCTCAGAGCTTACCTGCAAAAAAATTGAAAAATACTACTCATCAACAAAATAGAAATGATAAAATTTCAAGTATAAATCGTATCAAAGTAATTTTTTTGAGCTCTAGATTGATGTATCTACATGCGTACAATTTAATGAAGATTTTTTTTCAGTTTCCGATTTTTATGCTTCGTGTAAACGAATTTTTCGCAATAAGGTAGCTGTTCTGGATATTCTGGTCGAAATTTCAATTGAAATTGGTTTTTCTGGATATGAAATATTTTTACCTAAATATTTAGAATCACAATACGGCCTAACTTCTTCTTTGAGCAGTTTTTCTTTAGGTAAAGTATGTAACTAGACCTACTTATCTGCACTCACTCGTTTTGTGCTTGTACCTTATGAGGAACAACACAAATACCTGTATTGATAAGATATTGGTTTATTTAGAAATAATTCATATACCTGATACCAACTTCAAACAGGAATTAACAGTCAAGTTTTATTGTTAACGTAATGATTTGAAGTACATAGTACATATACTGGTGGCGCCGCTTTTTTTTTTTTTTTTTTTTTTTTTAAAACCCGGGGGGGAAAAAAAAAAAAAAAAAAAAAAAAAA
>FIZR01029723.1:0-10826 GCA_900060175.1 Ferrisia virgata
TTTTCTGATGCAGTGGGGGGGGGGGGGGGGGGAAGTTATGCGAGGAACAAACTCATAAATTAAGAAAACCTGGAGCTGTGTGAGGGCGCAATGAGGTTGATAAGTTGAGACCCCCAAACGGCTTATCTAGGTACCCTGCTAAATGTACATGCCAATTTAAACATCCTAGCTCAATCTGAAGGGGTGTTAATGCGATAAACAAACTCAAAATATAAGAAAACCCGCTCAAAAAAACACATTTTTAAAACTGTGAGGGGTGCAATAGGCCTAAAAAGCCAAAACCCCCAAAAGGCATATCTATTGCCCTCACCAACTCCATGTACGAAATTTCAACTTCTCAGCTCAATTTGGAGGGGAGGTGGGAATAGAACAGCTTTTTTTTCAAAGTCAAAAAGTGGAAACCCCCTTCTATCTTCTCCCTTAATTGGGTTAGAAAGCTGATTTTTGGATACATGTTGCCACTTTGAATTCTATTAATTTGCTTTCAAAGAGGAACAATTTTTACCAATTTAGCTCCCTCAGCACCGCTCCCCCAAAATTTGGCAACGGCTGAATTTTCATCCGAGGTCATACTCCACTCCAGAATATGAAATGGCCCTCCAATCGAACCCTATTCCCCAAAGTTGATCGATTTTAGTCAGTATCGAGCTGAGCAAATAATTTTTCAATTTTGGGAGAAAACAATAAAAAATAAATATATATATATCTGACATGGCCAAAAATGGTCGCAATGGTCTTTCAGGACCTCGAAACTGATTTTGTTGATATCATCCTCCTCCCTCTCTCCTCATCCGTTGCAACTCGATAGACCGTAATAGCCTGGCTTTCATTGACAATATGATACCACATAAAAAATCAGGCTAAAAAATTTAGTTGAAAATGTTTAATTTTTATGGATAACTTCTGAAAGAGCCATGATGGGCTCCCTACTAAGAATCTTTAAAAATGTTCATGATTTTCCATTTCATAACATTCAGTATATCTTTCCTAAACCTTAGGGCTTCTGCCCAAATCATTGAGTGGGGGGGGGTGCACTGCTCGTCATTTTAAGTAATTTTTGTAAGAAAGCTCATGATCGCTTTTCATGAGTTATCCTAGAGAAACTGAAAAATTGAAAATTTTCAGCTACATTTTTTAATACTCACTTCATCTCCACTCTTGATTGTTTTACCACCGTCCCTCGCTCATTTTCTTTGCATTGGAGCACAATCGCTTTATTCCTCTCGCATTTACCTTCCTAATGAGCATTTTTTTTTGGTTTTTGTCCAAAAATAATTGAAAAGCTTTTTCTTCCATTAGTAATTTTTTTGTCCTTATCAATGCAACTCTTGGGGTTACCAGTCCAACCACTGACGTGAAGGTGCTCTTCCATTCGTTTAGAAGTTATTTAATAAGATGCTCGTAGTAGCTGTTTCTTAAGTTATTCCTGAAAAACTGAAAAAATTACAAATGTTAGTCGTGCTTTTTTGTATTTATTTTGCCATATTTTACGAACCACTTCACCCCCATTCTTGATTTTTATATCACGCGTACTTCAGAGTATATGCTGCGTTGTAGAGAAAACGGCGAATTTTTATCATTATCTATTTCTTTTTTTTTTTCAATGAATTGGCAGCTTTAGGCTGTAATGAGATTTTGAAAATAGCTATCTCAGCCCCTTTGATTTTTGTGATATGTTAACGGTTATGCATGTAAGTCTCATGAATTGACCTATCACTGGTATTAGGGAAACGAGGTTAATGCGAAACACTCGGTAGCGGCGCTACGATTGGCAATCGCAATAGTTCTGAGAATCTATTATGATTTCAGATAATCGATCGAGTATTCTAAAATCACGATGACGATCCGTGCGAAAGACGAATGGAGTCGACGAGACGAATACCGCATTCTCATCGATCCTATACCAACATTACTCGAATTGGCGACTTTCAAAACAGCATTAAAAATATGGCGAGATTACATTTCATTTATCGATTGCAATAATTTGATATCGGTACCTGGTGACAAAAATGGCATTTATTTGCCCGCCGAATTGCGTATGTTGGTAGATAGCCACGATACCGCTGCTTCTATCAAGGAATCTATTGAAATCACTCTGGAGTCGATTTATGGCAAAATAATAGACTATATTCGGGTCTTGAACGAGGTAATTTTCTCAAATAATTTACGAGATTATCGTATCAGTTTTATTCACGTCGAGTGGTTATGCTGGTTTCAAAATGGTGAAATTGATCAAATAAGCACCGTACAAAATATCCTTTCGAAAGGTCAGCTGACCGAAGTTCAAAAATTTATCATTCGTTGCGGGTACTGCTTATTCAACGAGATAAAGTCTACTCGTGTATCTTCGCTTCCAGTTTCATTTGTGAAAGGATTAAGCTTCAATGTCGACTATTTACCCTACTATTGGATACATGTTTTGAAAAGAAAACTTCACAAAGTACCTTGTGTTGTTGGTGTTTCATTGAACGCCACCATGGCCGACAAATGTTCAACTGGTAATTGGTTCGCTTTGAAGAACTTCTGGATCCGGTTAAATGATAACGAGCAAATATCAGTGGCGGCCGATATACTCGATCGTAGTTCCGATGACTCGTACCAGTTCCAAAATAAATTACTTTCTGAAATGAGCTGGCATCAACAGAATCGATTATTGGCTAAAATACCGGTATCTATAATGGCGAATTTTTGGTTCCATCTGAGCCAAGCGGAATTTGCTGTTGCGACTTGGATGCGTATCAGTGATCAATGCACGGTCATCCAGTTCGATGAAATAGTGAAGGTAATACTGCCAAATATTATGTACTCCGAAGACGATATAAAACTATTCTTCGTGATTTGGAATACAGCTTCTGATGATCATAAAAATTTCGTCTTTGATAATTCTGCGGATGCTGTTCTGAACATATTTTGCTGTGCTGCTTACCATCCGCCGAGTTGTTTCAAATTTCTGTGTACTTTTCTATCGGTCAAAGATGAAGTTTCTAGACAAAGCTTGATGATGAAGAATGTAAACAAGTTGGCGGAGTTTTTCGCTGCATCGTCGTCCATTATCGATGTAATAAAATTCTGTTTTCCAACCAAAAACAACGAATGGTCGGAATTTCTAAACGCTTTCTTCGGTTCGACTTTTATCCTACAATATTTTACGAAATTATTGCACCAAAACAAATACGACGAGTTGATTCAACAAATAGAAATTTACTCGTTGAACGTCGATCTAAAGCGGTACTTTATTAATCGATTATTCGAGTCGAATAAAAAACTCTGTGGAAAATGGTTTATTTATGACGATCATAAATGGAACGGCGTATGTAAATTTATTTCTGAAGTTAGTGATGGCGATTTGTCTTGGCAGTTGGATGTGAAAAAAAACCTCATTATATGGGATATTGCTGACTGTAGCACGTCCTTACCGTTGTTTGGCTTTTCGGAATCGTTCAAAGAACAAGCTTCAGAATTGTTTCCATGCGAAGAATTTGAAACATTGAAACAAACCGTTTTGAATTCAGTTTCGAAATCGATGTTGGTTACTTCGAACTGGCATTTCTTAGAATTTGAAAATAATTTTGATTCGTTGATATTGTGGTGTCTTCGTGAAGTAGATGCAGTCGAAGAGTTTAAAAGCGCTCTACCTTTGGACGATATTTTTGATAAACTTATTCAAGATCTTTGTTCAGAATGCAACAAAAACCGTTGCATGGAATTTCACTTTCGAGGTATAAACAACTTCTTGAATTTTTTTTTTAAAAATGTCGAAGAAGCGAAAAAGTACAGTGTACGCAAGTTGTGTATGCTGGATCGTGATTCGCTTAGGTCGATAATTGAATGTCGCGATGAGGTAAATTCCAATTTACTATTACCCTATATACTCCGTAAAGATCTGAAAGCATTTCGTAAATTGAAATTGAAAGCCGGTTATAATCGATAGACGTACTAAATGACCGACCTTTTTTTTTTTTTACCTATTAGTGCGTAGTTGCATTTGTACCTATTTAAAAATAATGTTATTGTTTTTTTCTGTTTTAAAAATCTCTTCATGTTGAAATGCTCATGTTTCACATGTTTTGATTCTGAATGGGTAACTTATGTATACATTTAAGACGATTATATCAAAACTAATGTATGGATTAATATACATATTCGTACGTATTGCAGTAGTTGTATAGTTAAAAATTACAACAGATTGTATTTTTCTCAAGTGCCCAGATCCACTGAACAAAAATTTAGACACTTTTCCCTTTTGGAGAGAAGATCTCGATCATGCATATGTAGCATATCCATGTCAACATTTTAACATCCAAGTGAAAAACTAATTCGTTATCATCTTTCATTTTAATTAGCATGATTTTCTATGACATATTGTCAATGAAAACCAGGCTATTACAGTCTTATTGACCAACGATGAAAATTAAATTTTTTGTCGATGAAGGAATGGAGCTAGTCAACCCTCTTATGCCTGACGAGGGAAAAGGAAAAGGTATTGTGAAGTAAAAATCTTCGAGTTGAGATATTTTTCGTTCTATATCATTCAACTGAACGATCAAAATGGTGAAAAAAAAAACACCGCCCATTTAATTTGAAATATGCATTCAAATTTTTTTTTACTTTTCATATATATTGCAATTATTCTTAGAATATTCGTTTTTATTCAATTTTGAACCTTCGCTTCTTTCATTTAAAGGTTGATTATTGCTGCACGTGTAAGTTTGCAAAGATAAATTATATTCCGGCGATTGATTGGTTTTGAAAATTTTTGGTCTAAAATAAAAAACGAAAATGGCCGCTGCGATTAACATTATAAAAACTACAATAAGCGTGTTGAGAAACATAATAAGTACAAGAAACGTATAAGAGTCAGAATGAGAACGTGAATGAGAGTGATGTATTTTATTCGAGTCCTCATTCGATCTTTGCAAGTTTATTTTTACTCGAGGTCATCCCCATTACAGAGTATCGAATGACCCGTCAATCGAAGCCTATTCCCCAAATTTAATCGATTTTTGTCAGCATTGAGTTGAGCAAATAATTTTTAGTTTCGGTGGCAAAAAAATAAATATGTGACATAGCCAAAAACGGTTGCAATGGTCTTCTAAGACTGTAAAACTGATTTTGTTGCTCACCCCATCCGTTGTACACTGTTGGTTTTCATTGACAAAAAGCACGTAGAAAATCAAGCTGAGAATCCTTAAAACCTGTAAGTCCCTAAAACCCAGAAACTTCTTAGCATTAATGGTTTAGAAATCCAGAGCTATCGAACGTCGAAACTAGCAAGTACAATCAGAAAAAATGTTTCCGATTGGCCTTTAATTTATTACGAGAGAATAATGTAGCAAATTGGACATTTGAAAAGGAACCAGCTGATGAGATGGGTGATTATGCACCAGATCTGAAATCTGATACTGACCGATGGAATTTGGTTCTTATGGTATGAAAATCTCGTGGTAAAAATTTCGATCACCGACCCTTCTTTCATTGAAAATCATTGAAAATTAAATAAATATTTTGCAAAAATGGATGAAAAGTGCAAAAAATTGATCAAATATAATGAGCCAATGTTTAAAAAAAAGGCGAAAAAAATCGTTTAAAATCGTTAAAACTTGGCTAAAAAAATTATTAAAAATTGTATAAAAATTTTACAAAAATGCGTAAAATATGCCAGAAAGTTAATCAAAATTCACGTTAAACTGATAAAAATTAAGTAAAAATTAACCTTAGAGTATGAAATAAAAATCGTTAAACCCATTGAAATTTAGGCCAAAAATTTGACACGAATAAGTTAAAAATGCAGAAAATTGATCAAAATTCACGTAAAAGTGACTGCTCAAATAGCGGTGAAAATTAAACAAAAATTGTGTAAAATTTAACAAAAATGGGTAAAACGTGCTGAAAATTGATCGTAATCGTGAAAAAAATCACCGAAAATTTGGTAGAAATGAGGGAAAAGGGCCGAAAATTATTAGAAATTATGAAAGAATGTTAAAAACTGGGTAACAGTTGACCTATAATGTGAAAAATATCGTCGAAGATTGATCATAAATCATGAAATATTGTTGAAAAAGGGTGAAAATTGGCTGAAATATGAATATAAATGGGTAAAAAGTGCTGAAAATTGATAGAAAAGTATGAAAAAATGTTGGGAAATGAGTGAAATTTCGCGTAAATTAAAAAAAAAAAATGCTAAAATTCAACAAAAATATGACGAAAAATTAAAAAAAAAAAAATGTTGAAAACTGATCTAAAATGTGAAAAACAACGATGCAAATCATCAAAAATTGGGATAAATTTCACAAAATTTGCTATTTAGAAATTTAATTAAGATCAGTTGTGATTGAAATCGCGTAGATAGTGATAAGAGCCATTTTTAAGTTTATTTCAAAAAAATTAAGTGGTTTTCTGTACGAATTTTCATTTCTCTTCTTTCAGATATTCAGAATGGAGGCTCCACACTCTTCTACGTCAATTGATGTACGAGAAAGTCGTCTGTTATTCGCTGAAACGTTACCAACACTGCAGGAAATAGCTTCATTCAAAATTGCCTTATCCCTATGGTATAATTTCTTTACTAGTGGAAGAAGATTCGACGAATATGTAGGCAAATTTGGCGGTTTACTTCGTCAAGAATACAGAAAAGAGGTTGAACATTCTTTAAAAAATTTTTCCGCTCCGCAACCGATCAAAGAACTTATCAAAGAATATCTGGTAAAAGTTGAAGTTGAACTAAATTGGTGGATATTTTACAACGGATACGAAATATCATCTCATCTTAACGTTAAAATTGTTCCTTCTCATTTCAATTGCTGTGTTTGGCAATCCAACGGAAAAATCGATTACAAAAACACGGCCAAGAAAATGTTATCTTTATCTGATCTAAGCGGTGTGGAAAAATTTAGAATAATGTGTATATATTGTTTAGAAGATGAAATCAAAAGTATATCTGCGAGTACGGAGCTTGATAGCTTCCTCGAAGCAGTAGATTTTGAAGATAGTCCTCTTACGTTCTATTGGATTTGCTATTTGAAAAATGAGCTGGATAAAATATCAATGAACTCCGATTCGAAATCTTTGGCCGGTTTCATGATCGTACAGAACGAGGTGAGTAATTGGTTCGCGATCGAGTATTTTTGGAATCTTTTAAGCGAACAAGATCAGATCACTAAAACTGCGGAACTGTTAATGAAGGGGCGCACTATAAAATTTCAAAGATCGTTGTTGTCCAGAATGAACGAATCTCAACTACGTGAACTTTTTTCCAGAATTCCCTTTCATATAATTTTGAATTTTTGGACTTGTTTGGCTGAACCCGAAACCGCTTTTACTATTTGGAAACGATTTAAAGATTCTGTAAATGGAGAACAATTTTCAGAGCTGGTTAAGAAAATATTGAACAAAAGAATTGATTCGGAAGAGTATATTCTATTAATGGTGAAATTATGGAATTCGGCGAATGATCATCAGAAAAGCTATTTTATCAATCATCAAGAAAAAATAATTATCAAGTTTTATTTTAGGCCCACGATTCTCCGTTTACCTCACAGTTTGAAATTTCTACACGTAGTTTTGTCCCATACTCCGAAAAATTATAGAAAAAATCTGATTCTAGAACGTGGAGATAATTTAGTTGTGAAGTTTAATTTCTCTGAGGTTGATAAAATTATTAAATTGTGTCTTCCTACTGAAGACGATGTTTCCATGTTCAAAAATCAGATTATGAATTCAGTTGTTGTACAAAACCATTTGAATCATTTCTTTGTAAATGAGGATCTCGAGTATGTAAATAAGTTTATTGAATTTTACTTTACCGATGAAGTTAAAATTGAAGAGTTCAAACAAACACTGCCTATTGATGTAATTTTCGATAAAATAATGAATGCAATAAGGGTGCAATTTACATTTCATTTCAACCTATATATGCTTGCTGTGGCGGACAAATTTCTATCATGGTATTTAACGGAGTCTGAAAAAGTTAAAGAGTATAAACTGCGTAGAATTTTCGCGTTCAATAATCTAGATATTGTTGAAATCTTAATTGCTAGAAGAGAATGGCAATATACCAGAACATTGTTGTTATGGTTTTTGGAAAATGACGTTCAGCAAAAACGCAAATTCAAATCCAAATTCTGCGATGTAAAAATTCCAAGGGTGGTTTTTAATGAAAATTTTTAAGCTTTTATTAATGTGCTTACTCATATTTTATACTTAATTCGTGAAGTAAATGTATATCGTTTGATGTTTTATACGTGATGAAAATATATTTACTGTTTATTGTTTGGTTTTCAATCAACTTATCTTCGTTTGTAATGTTGAAATTTTTCAATTTTGCTAATTCTATTTCAACCTTTGTTATCATTCTCTAAATTAGAGTATTGTAATAAGTTGTGAATATGATCCGAATTTAATAATTTAAGTATATTTTCTAATATTGATATTTACTGAAATCATTTTACGTATCTTGTTCAACATTTGATTGAATACTGAATGTGGGGCTACCTTGCTTTAAAATTGTTATTGTTTTATGATAATTTATTAATTATTACGATGAGCTAATAAGTAAATTTTAATTGCAGGTTTAAACATTTGAATATTTGAGATTATTTATTGTAATGGATCTAGTTGAAAAGTTACTGAATGAACCAGTACCAAAATTGATCGTTTAGAATTGCTCTAGATATACTTCATCAAGTGATTCAAGACGAAACCTTTGATAACGTACAATGTAGCAGTAGCAGATGTGATGGTGATGAATTTAATATTACTTTTCTTTAATCAATTGTCCAAAACATGAGTGCACCTTCATGTCTTGAGAATATCATCAATATACACGTATAGATTTGGTAGAAGGAGAAATGATTCGTTAGATGTACGATCAAAAGTCGGCGATTCGATGATTTCTTACAATATCACTCACAAAACACCTAGATTGTTGTATCTGGCTGCGAAATAGTAAATTTAAAGAAAAAAAATCCGCCTAAAATTTACCATCGAAGTACACTACACGAAGAGCAAAGATTCGGAATAACGTACAAATATGGTTTAAAGAATGATAGTGACACATCCGTATACATATTATCTGAGGTGTTTGTTGATTCTGTAAATTTTACAAACAATTATTCACTATATTGTTGGATATGCTTTAAGAAGAACGAACTACATAAAATACTAGTCGGTGAAGGTTTCACTTCTTCAGATGAATGTATGATGAGCCAAAGTACAGTTTGGGACTCATGGATATCTGCTGAAGATTTCTGGAATCGTCTAGGAACCAAAGATCAGGTATTAGTTGCTCAAAAACAGTATCGCTGATGAACCTGTTCTAATCCATTGAAAACGTTTGTGGTACAAGGTGAGCGATTGTCAACGGTCCAAAATTTCATTATTAAAGAATAATTTGTTGAATCGATAAATATATTGTTAATTAATACAATCAGTTTGGAAAATTATGATACGAATTTACTGGTAGATTCTAGATTTACGGAACTCAGCAGCTGGATCCTCTAAACGATCATGTGTTAAACTATAAGAAGAACGAAATCGTTGAGTTGTATGTTACAAGGTGGTATAGAACCAAACCACGTAATATCAAATCTCTGATGACCATGTTACGTTTCACTTTGGCGGATTACAGAAAAGGTACATCGTTTAGTGACAAGCAATAGGGTTTCATTAGTAGAGGATGTGATCAATTTATATCTTCCAGTCCAAACAAAAATGATATAATGAATTTTCAAAAGAAGCGTTGTATGATTGATGATTTTGAGAAATGATCAGATGAAACATCTAACTCCAACAATGCAGAGCAAATTGGCCAGTTTTCTCTAAACTACATATTATTTCATCTCTGATGTATAGGTTGGTAAATTTTCATACCTAATTTATTATAAAATAATTACGTTAGATTAGATTGAATGATTTTCGTTTGACAGAAAACTGTCTCTGCCAGTTTATTGAGTGTAGTACTTACCGTCATTACGGTAATTACCTCTGTACGATTTTATGACTCTTTTTTTTACTTACTCTTGTGTATGGCGATTGTTATTTTGTTCCGTATGAAAAATGTATTATTAAAATTTAGGAGCGGATCGAGACCACAAAAATCATGAGGTTCGCGAAGTCGTTCACTGAACGATTCTCCTGTCTTATTTTATCTCTCTTTCTTTCTTGCATACGTATTTCTTATTTTTTTCACTTTTTTTTCCAACTTTATTTCTGTATAAAATTATAAATGAGGAACTTTATGAAACGTACTACTTTTAAAATTATACAAACTAGTTTCGAATTTGCTTATTAAAAAATGACTTCTGAACTACAAAACACATAAAATCTGAAACTAAATGAATATTTTAGTAACTATAAACAGTAACTTTTCGAATTTTCTCATTACAAGAATGGTTTTTAATTCTATAAAAATACAAAAATTAAGAAACAGGAATAAAAAATATCAAACAAAACACATAAAATCTAAAACTAAATGAACATTAGTAACTAAAATCAGTAACTTTTCGAATTTTCTCATTACAAGAATGGTTTTTAATTCTATAAAAATACAAAAATTAAGAAACAGGAATAAAAAATATCAAACAAAACACATAAAATCTAAAACTAAATGAACATTAGTAACTAAAATCAGTAACTTTTCGAATTTTCTTATTACAAGAATGGTTTTCGAACCTCTACAAGGCCTTTATATTAATTCTATAAAAATATAAAAATTAAGAAAAACGAATTAAAAAAATATAAAGCATAACATAAAATGTAAACATAAATGAAAATCGTAACTTTGATGCATTATAGTCCTTTAAAAATTAAAAGTAAATGACCTCTTCAAG
>FIZR01029734.1:0-21858 GCA_900060175.1 Ferrisia virgata
AAAAAAAAAACAAAAAAAAAAAAAAAAAAAAATACCCCAAGACCTTGGGAAATAAAGCGAATAAACGATTTTCAAGGTACACACCACATTGCAGCGCAAAAAAAAGAAAAACTGGAAAAATTCCCAAATAGTAGGTAGCCTAGATAGGTATTAGGTGCGTGTAGTCTATGATATAAGAAAGCGTTCGAATAGAGTAAGATGAACATATCTCATATCTGGAAATGTAATCGACAACGTATCGAAAGTGATTGCTGAGTTCATTTTATAACTTGAAAGACGTATGTCAACTCGACATGCATACAATTCGTTTCGCCGCAACGTCGACAATATATATATATATACCTACGTTGTCTTTTTTTAAACCATTATCTTGATACTGCTACATACAATCGAGTCCCTATGTATATATATATGAAGAAATGTACGAGGAAACGAAAATTTTTTTTCCACTCCTCTGAAAAAAAAAAACAAACGACCGCGAAAAATCGATCCAACGGTGATAATAGGCAACGAAAAAGTTGAAAATAAATCTACGTATCGTGTACGTAGCTAAGTAGATATAAAACTTGCTGACTCGACGATCGTAAATACCAAAAAAGCCGAGACTAAATTAAAATCTTACTTATACCTACTTATTAGCTACACGCTATGTCTGCTGCGTAGTTGGTTATAGGTAATAATATAAGTAAAAACCACGCGACAAAGGTATCTCCTCTATGATACCTACCTATAATAATAATAATAATCGGCTAATAACGATGGCGAATCATTTATCACATTAATTTCTAGGCTAAATTACCAGTAAATATAGAAGTCGTTTATTATTCACGAACGCAAAATATACACTACGACTATGTATTTTGCACACGGCAGCGTATGAAATTTAAATCCTTTAAACGTTGAACGATTACGTTTAATATAAATATGATGATAAAACACATAAATCTATCTTAGAGGTTTACTCGCAATGAATACATTAAATACGTCGCCTTTGCCGCGCCGCCAACGCCAGCCTCACCTTTGTCGTCCTCGCCCTCTTCCTAACCATCGATGCTGCTTCCCACTAGGTAAATCTGTACTGTATGTGTTTGTCTTACGTATAAAGATTTATATTAATGTAGCTAACCTGCCCCCTCCCTCCATCCCCCCACCCTCCCTGCCTTCAGCTTCCACATCTCGTCGTTCGATACATCGTCCTCACTCGCGTATTCGTGAAAACAAAAAAAAACAAAAAAAATTTGGCCGGTGAAAAATTCCTTTTTGATAAGACGATTTTTTTTTTTTTTTTTTTTTCGCATAAGTATACTTTGTGGTTTCCTTCGTTATCCAAATGGGAGGTGAGCGGAAGGAGGAAGGGGTGGGGGGGGTTGGACAGAAAATTTGAACAGTTTGTTAAGCGTCGCCGAAAGCTATACTTCTTTCGAAAAAGTTCTAAATGCTGGATCGATTTTAATGAATGAAATGTGTCGGTTTTTTTCCACATTGTTGTTGTAGTTGTTGTTGTTGTTGTTGTTTTTCGAATACACGAGAAATGAGTGGCAATTATTGTAGCTATTTGTTGAAACGAGATACTTTTTGTACACAAATTTACTCCCATCGCCGGCGTCGTTCTTAAGGAAGCAATTTATCGAGCTGTTTGCCTCGGTTTTGTGGCGTTTTTAACGATTAACGCGGTGAAATTTACTATGAAAAAAATAACCCAGCTGGGGTAATTATTTCAACATGGTTGGTTTTAATTTACGTTCTTCCGCAAGAGTTGGAAGATGTGACAATGAGAAGGAGAACGAGAAGAAGCGCGGGGTGGATTTGACGAAGAAAGTTGCACTGTGCTGATCGATCGTGATGAGGAACTTTTTTTTTTGTTGTTTTCAAAACTTGTAATTGCCAATCAGTGTTGCCTTAAAAAAAAAAAAAAATAAAATAAAATAATGGATGATTTTCTACAGGGTGTTTTGGATCAAGTGTAAGTACTTTGATAATCGCATTTAAAAAAAAAAAAAAAGAAAAAATGACCAAACCCCACATGTTTAAGGCTGTGAGGGGGTAAAATGAGGCTGAAAAGTTGATAATCCCAAAAGACGCTTCTGGAGCCCCTACTCAATGTACATACCTAATTTCAACTTCTTAGCTCAATTTGAAGGGGAGTTATGCGAGGAACAAACTCAAAAAAACAAAAAAAAACTATAAAAAACCACTTTTTTGAGACTGCGAGGGGGTGCAATGGAACTAAGAAGTTGGAACCAACGAAAAGCACATCCAGGGTCCCAACTAAATGTCCCAAATTTCAACTTCATAGCTCAATTCGGTGGGGAGAGAGGAGAGGAACAGCCCTTTTTCAAGGTCAAAACTCCACTTATTTTTTTACATTTTTGATGATTTTTTTCAGGTTTTTGTGTTTTGAAATATGCAAAATAACATTTTGAATGATTATTTCATCATTTTACACGTTTTTTGAACTGTGAAAAACATTTGGAACCATTTTTCCGTCATTTTGTATGCTTTTTGATTTTTTTTTGCCCATTTCGATGTGCAAAATTACATTTTAAGGGTATTTGTGTGAGCTGCCAAAACAAAACAAACAGAGTTTTAAAAATGCGAGACCTGAGTCACTAGGCTCATTGAGTCAAATCTGACTTTGGGTCCTTCGATTTTGTTCAACATTTTTTTGAGGGCTCTACTCAGTGCTTCAGTGTTCTATTAGAGACTCATTCCATGTTAAAACTACCCTAAAAGTAACTCGAGTCTTTTTAATTTTGCTCAAATTTTTCTTCAAGTATAGCTGGATGGTTTAGTGAAAAAAATCATAGTCATTTCGATTTGTACCCTTCGTAGGGTTGGAAGGAGGGGGAGGGGAGCTCACAATTTTTGAACAATTACGGTTTTCTATCAAACAGCTCAACTATGAAGGCTCATATTTTGAGATGAGTTATACTTAGCATGATTTTTTTGCGCGATTTTGTAAGTAGCCCAAAGGAGATTCGAAATTGATGATCAAAATTTTGAAAACTCAAAGTTGAACATTTGAGATAAAAGCTCAACTTTTCATGATTAACATAAAAGTTAAAAGTTACCACTTCGTTGTGAAAAGAAGGTTTATATGGTCACGTCGAGGGATGTGCTGTATTTGCTTGTTACTCTTGTTTTGAAACCCAGGGTACACCTATAAGGACGAATGACCGCTCAAAAGAAACGTCTTGGAATGTACTTGAACGTTGGAAGCGAGAGGGGGAAGGTTGATATTCGTAATTGTGATAGTAATTAGTAAAGAGCAATTTTTTTTTTCAAAAACGACCTATTTTAAAAGATCTTATGTGGGGCAGGCGACATATGCAAACCTCGACCCATGCGAGAGTAAAGATTGAAAATAATGTCGATTGTTTGTGCTTCGTTAGTGCTCGTTTGTGCAAGCAATTATTTTGCTTGTGCTTGCCCACTTCTACCCCTAATATAAAAAGCACCCATGGGTGAGGCTGGAGACAGGCAATTTTTTGGAAGAATGCTAGAGAATTGAAACTTGGTGGTTCGTGCTGAAATTTATTAGCCTGATTTTCTATGTCATATTGTCAATGCAAACCAGGCTATTAGAGTCTATAGACCAACAGTGGTTGGAGGCGGGGTGAAGGAGGAGTTGTGAGGAGAAAAAATTGTAAAAATTGTTTGTTTTTGAACCAATTAATGGGAGAATCTGAAGATACATGTCAAAAATAAATATTTTAGATCAATCAGCAGGGGAAATACGGGGGTTTCTTCTTTTTGACCTTGAGGAAAGATCATTTCTCACATATCTCTTCTCCAAATTGAGCGACAATCAGTTGAGTCTTGGATTTGCGGGTGTAGGAAGAGGTGTTCGATTTTTAACTCCAGTCTCAGTAAGTAAGCTCTTTGGTCGGTTTTGTGTCATTTTTCTAGGTTGTCCTTCTTATATCTCTCTTTCAAATTGAGCTGGAAGGTTGAAATTTAGCATTTATTTCAATTTTATGACGGAAAAATATTCTAAAATCGTGACTTCGAAAAAAAGACAAGATGGCTGGAAAAGTGGCCAATTCATTAAAATGCCTAAAATACTCCATTGACAATTTTCATCTTTTTACTCCACCTATTAAAGGAAAATACGAAATTTTACGTCCCTCAATTTTTCTTATTTTCCCTTCCCTCGCCATCCCGCAACCAATCATTTTATGCTGTAATAACTCCAATAGTAATTTTTCATTAATTTTGAATATTTTTGAGATTATTTGAATAAGCGAAATTATACTTTTTTTTACAGGTACATGGAAAATATCTAAAATAATAATGTGAGACATTTCGAAAAAAAAAAACAATAACAACGCATGATGATGGAATCGTTAAGGGTTGGAAATCACTTATTTTCACAATAAGTTTAAAAAGCAAAGAAACCTTTAATATTACACACTATCACAAAACGAATCACCTATTCGTCATTTTAGTATCAACTGATTAATACTAAAACTCATTCAGTACGAGGTAACCAACACTCAAGGGAGGAATTCCGTTTTGATTACTTTCTCTCATTTGTATTAATTCAATTAAACGGCTAAAAATATAACTTTAATTATCACCTTTAAAGGCACATACCTACGTACGAAGCATAAAATACAAAATCACCTCGATCGCCTCGTCTCGCCCGATGAACTCGTTTATTTTCACCAAAATGTTGAAGAAGAAAAAAAAAAAACGTAAACGAAAAAATACGTAGCACACAAAATGTTCGTATTTTTGGTAAATCTGCAGAACTATTCGAGCAACGCCGTCGTCGTCGTCGGGCCAACGGGTGTTTATTTAAAATTATATAAAATAAATCTTCGTTACGGAATTCTTGGTAGGCGCCGCGCCGCATGCGAAAGAATTCCGAGGTTAGTTTTTCTACACAATCGGTTGATTTTGCGGTTGCAATCGTTGACGTGAGACGTATAAAGGGTGGGTTGCTCGGTTAACGTGTTCCAATGACAGATTTTTCATTACGTTCGTCGGGTATCACCGACGATGGAATTTTCAAGAATTATACGATACAGTAGAAAGGTAACGGTACCTAAACGAGAGGGATTTTTATAAAATGGACCAGTACCGTAGCATAGCTCGACGAGTTCAAAATGTTTTGGAAAGGGAGGTGAAAAAAAAAATCGAGATTCTATTTTCAAATATCGCAACTTATCGGAAGCGTAAGAAAGTCAAAAGGGTGATAACAGTGGCTTGCTTTTAGCGAGTAACACGACCAGTCTGAAGGAAATCCATGTCAAAGAAACAGATATCTTGGTACGGTGTCCTGAATACGTATCTGACTATTTAGTTCATCCTGCTGCCGATGTTATAGAAATCGAGATAGGTATTGGCATAGATCTATAGTACATATAGAGGTAAATTCAACCCCCACCTCCCTGGAAGCTCCAATTTTTCCAACATAAGGCGCTGTACAGGTATCTAAAAATTGAACAAGTGAGCAATTTCAAAATTCCCATCCAATCGTCAATCCAAGTAACGGACCTTGTAGATGAAAATTTTCCCTACAAATGTTGTCATTTACATATTTTGCCTATCTCCGTTATTGAAGGAGCAGCATTTGTTTGAATTTTATAAGCCCCTTCAAATAATCAAGATAGGCAAATTTTGTATATAACCAAAAATGTTGCAAAAGTTGCCTACTACAAGATCCACCATTCAAAACCAAGACTTGGACAAATTTTTCGTTTTCAAAATTTTACACGAGGTAATTGGGGTAATATGAAATTTTGAAAATGAAAAATTTATCGAAATCGTGATTTTGAATAATGAACTTGGTAGTAAGAAAATTTTGTAGTATTTTTAGTTATATACAAAATTTGCCTATCTTGATTATTTGAAGGGGCTCGTAAAATTTAAACTAATGCTGCCTCTTCAATAACGGAGATAGGCAAAATATGTAAATGACAAAATTTATAGGGGAAATTTTTGTCTACAAGGTACGTTACTTGGATTGACAATTGAACCGAAATTTTGAAATTGCTCATTTGTTTAATTTTTAGATACCTGTACAGCGCCACCTGTGGGAAAAATTGGGGCTTCGAGTAAGTAAGTTAAATTCACCTCCACGTGCACTATAGATTTATGCTAATACCTGTCTCGATAAAATTTATCCAAATTGTGATTTTGAATAATGAACCTGGTAGTAAGAAAATTTTGTAGTATTTTTAGTTATATACAAAATTTGCCTATCTTGATTATTTGAAGGGGCTCGTAAAATTCAAACCAGCGCTGCCCCTTCACTAACGGAGATAGGCAAAATATGTAAATGACAAAATTTATAGGGAAAATTTTTGTCTACAAGGTACGTTACTTGGATTGACGATTGGACTGAAATTTTGAAATTGCTCATTTGTTTAATTTTTAGATGCCTGTACAGCGCCACCTAAGGGGAAAATTGGGGCTTCGAGCGAGCCCGTTAAATCCACCTCCACGTGCACTATAGATTTATGCTAATACCTGTCTCGATTTCCACGACTCGTACCTGCCACGAGCAGTAGTACTATCTATCCTATCAATAGAACATCGATAATCGATATACTAGGTATTTCGCTATCTGCAACCAATACCAGGCCTATCCATAGATATCTAATCTACATATATGTCGTAGCTACTTTCATAAAATACATTGCTCTTTCTCACACATAAGCTACACATATACGACGTACATGTGTAAATAAACACATAAGAAACGAACTTTGAAGTCCTCACGTCAACCTATTTATTATTATGTGTACAACACGTAATCGTCGCCTAGATCGCTGATAGAGGCGTAAGATTTTATTTGTACTTTTTCCCAACTCGACTCGACTCCTCGACGACGACGGCGACATGTGTGTAAATAAGATTGCTTTCTCGATTTTAATATACAACGTTTAATGCAACCGTCCCATCGTCGCCGAAGTATTACTTTTTCGTACGTCTTTCATAGAAATACACATATTTCGAAGTATTTCACTGTTTGTATAGTCTTTCTGCCTCGCTCGAAGATGTAATTTTTAAGACCCTAAGGAGGTATACCAGTTATGTGTACTATGTATTAACCTATACGTATTATCGCTCGGCTGAGGAGTTCAATTTCAAATTGTACTACACAACCGCAGCATGGATCACATTCATCACAATATTCTAAATAGATAAACGCTTTAAGATGGAAATGTTCGAAAATTAACGATACGCGAAAAAAAAAAAAGTATTTTAAAGGAATATCTACACTTAATGTAATAGTAATTGCTTTAATAATCATCAATCGTAACATCCACACCATCATGAACTATAATTCAAGTCAAATTAGGGTTGAATTGGAAATGAAAATTTGGTTAAATTATCGACATTCTGAATCCCAACTGGAAATATTTTTCAAATGTAACATTTCGGACATTCCTAGAAACCACAATGAGAATTTTTGTCGTATCAATACTAAATTTTGGGACCCATTGATCAAATTCCTGGTATTTGTATTTCGATACCCTACAGCATTACATAATTAGTTTTGAAATTTAGCCCCCTCTCCACCCTGGTCTAATAAGGCAGTGGAGGAGAAATTTCGATACTACACAGAAATATGTTGTTAATTTTGAATTTAGACTTCATTCTCAGGGAAGGATCTATGGAGTTCGAAGTCGCCTTAGAGTCAGAATTGGAATCAGAAGGTCAAATTATCTATATTTTGATGACCCAATCGATTACATTGATCACTTCAAATCGCCCCCCCCCCACGTTCAAGGCTGTGTGGGATTTAGAGTTAAATCATCATCAAAAATGAAACAAGAAAGTGAAATTACGTATATTTTGATATTTCACACGAATATTTTTCTGATTCAAAATTTTACCCCCCTCCCCATTCACCAAAAAATCTGTGCGGAATTTGGAGTGATATTAGCATCAGAAATGAAAACAGAAGGTCAAATTATCTTATTTTGATACCCCACTCAACAACATTGTTAATTTTGAATCTTTCCTCCTCCCCTTCCTCACCACCCCTTCCCCTCCTCCACCGAGTCGTATGAAATTTATACTTCGATACCCCACTCAACTGCATTGTTAATTTTGAATCTTACCTACTCGCCTCCCCTTCTCCTTCTCCTCCTCCTAGTCGTATGAGATTTATACTTTTTTTTCGTTCACTTTAGAGAAAATATAGGCCCGTGAACGCCGTACTTTCCACGAGTACCGCGCATGAAATGTAACGCGTCTGTACGGGCTCAATAGAACGAATGGTCACTTTTTATTTTTTTCGCAATGTTCCCCCGCTGCAATATTTTTGAAAACTTTATAGCATACTTATGAATAAATAATGTGTTTTCTAATGTAAAAAATGCCATTGTATCTGTAAACTTTCATTACAAAATGGCTGCTCAAAATTTTCGTAGTCACAAACTCGGCGAAAAATTATCGAAAAATGTTGAAAAATTTTGTTCGACGATTCCTTCGATTCACAGATCGTATCTGAAAAACACGATATTTTTATCGAGGAGTATTTAACGAAAAACAAAAAAATTAAGGGGAAAAACACATTTTGGCCCCTTCAACTGAAAATACCTCCGCCGGGGATGCAAAGTTTTTGTCGAAATGTTCCCTCATTATCGTTGACCTATTGAAATGGGAAAGATTGAAATCAGTTTCTAAAGTTAGAGATGGCGATATCGATACGATATATCGAGATATCGATATTTTCCCAAAATATCGAACAAATATCGTATCAAAATTTTGTACTGAGTATCGAAGTTCACAATTTTTTACGTTTTTTAGTCTAATTTTAAATGCCATATTGTAAATGAAAATCCGGTTATTACAGTGTATCGAACAGCGACGGATGAGGGGGGAGGGATACCAAAAAAATCCGTTTTGGGGTCCTATAACACCATTTAGACGGTCAAATATTCATTTTTATTAATTAATCCTCCACCCCCCCGACATTAAAATCATTTACTCAACTCGATACCAACCAAAATTGCTCCAATTTGGTCAATCAGCTCAGTTTGGTGGTGGATTAGAATATATGAGTGGGGATGAACTTAGATCAAAATTCAGTTATACCCCAATTTCCGGGAGAGTGTGCTAAGGGGCCAAAAACGCAAAAATTCCCCTTTTTAAGCCAATTGATAGAGAATCAAGAGCTGTAAAACATATCCAAAAATCAACCTCCTAAGTCGATTAGGAGGGGAGATATGGCGGGTTTACCCCTTTTTGACCCTAAAAAAGAGCTGTTCATCCTCTATCTCTCCACCTAATCCAGCTCGGAAGTTGAAATTTGGTATGCACATTTAGTTGGCGCCTTAAGCGTGTTTTTTAAGGGTTCCAACTTTTCAACCCCAGTTCACCCCCACACAGTCCCAAAAAAAAGATTTTTTGATCGGATTTTCTCATTTTTTGAGTTTTTTGAGTTTGTTTCTCACATAACCCCCCCCCCCGTAAAAATTGAGTTAGAAACTTGAAATTAGGTATATACATTCAGTAGAGACCCTAGATGTGCCTTGGGAGGGAGGGGTTTGATTTTTTAGCACCATTGAAATCTTCCGACCCGTAATCCTATAATGGCATTTTAAATGATTTTTTTTTCGATTTTAAATTGTAAAAGTGACATTTTAAATTTAAAACAACATAAAAATGGCAAAATTACTTGAATCTGAATTTTTTTTCTGAAAATCTGAGGTCGTAACATTTTTGTTAAAACCCAAATTATTCTAAAAATTAAACTGCATTTGTGGCTGTTTCTCAATTAAGTACTGTGGAATAACAAAATTTAATGTAGTCCTGAATCAACAGAAGGCCATTGCGACCATTCTTAGCCATATTTTTTCCGAAACTAAAAATCATTTGCTCAGCTCGATACCAACCAAAATTAATCAAATTTAGGAAATAGTCTTGGACTGGCAGTGAATTTGATTTCTGGGGTGAGGTTGGTCTCGCGTCAAAATTCAGCTATGCCCAAATTTGTTCCTTTTCAAATCGATCGATAGAAGATCTAAAGTGGCGTAACATATTCAAAAATCAGTTTTCTAAGTCAATTAGGAGAAGAGACTTTGAAAAAGAGTTGCTCCTCTACCATCTCCCTTCTGGGTTGTTTTTTAAAAATTTTTCAGCTTTTTAACCAAAACTGCTAGAACCTGAATTATTCTAAAAATTAAACTACATTTGTTATTGTTCCTCAATTAAGTACTGTGGATTAACAAAATTTGATGTATCCCTGAATCAACGTTTCCCAATTATCAGATATCGATATCAGTGGTATCGATATTCTTCCCTTTCAATATTTTTAGTATCAATATCTATCATTTTGATATTTTTGATATCAAACATCGATATTTTGATCAAACATCGCCATCTCCAGTCGAAAATGTCAAAAGCTTTGATGTACCCCTGAATCAACGTTTTCCAATTATCGGACATCGATATCACTTAGTATCGATATCTATCATTTTGATATTTATGATACCAAATATCGATATTTTGATCATATATCACCATCCCTATTGTAAAACAGATTCACCGTACTAGACCGGCTACACCCCCTAAAAAATTACCCCTACCTGGCACCTACATGAGTAGAAGGACAGCAAAATCGACCTGAAGATACGACCTTTGTTCATTTATTCATTCATTATGAAGGAGTAAGAGCCAATCTTCCCAGCCCAATTTCGACTTATTTTTGCCAATACAATGATTCCAAATATTGACCTTATTTTCTCAACGAAAATTTTAATTTTTTTTCAAATAATTAATTAATTATTTCAGAAGGAATTTCTAAAATAAAATTAACCTATTAATATTTATATCTTGTAAATTCAGTTTAGAAAATATTTTAACCATATTAACGCATTGGAATCGTCAATAAGTTATTGGAGAATTTTGTCATCGAGCCCTACGAGTATTTTACGAGATAACTTAATACTACATAAGCCATTAAAAATAATCCATAAACCATAACCAGTTGAGAGAGAGAAAAAATATACCAAATAAACCTTAGGTGATGGAAAATACCATGAATAGTGAAAAAAAAAAAAAAAAAAAAAAAAAAAAAGAAAACTGAGGAAAACGTCACTGAATAATGAAGTACGTGAAAAAGCGATGAAAATTTTCCGCGATACTCGAACCAAGTGAAAAATCTTTTCATTGTTTTATTTACTAGGGAAATAACTTTCTCATCTTTCACCTTTTCAAAGGTGTAATAAAAATCAAACCAACGAATTAAATAAAATTAACCATAACAACAACAACAACAACAACAACAGAAATAAATGAAAAGATCCAAAGATAATTATACTTAAACCTAGTAAAACTCTCCAATTAAAAAGCGACAAATACCTTCGTCTTATGTTTACTCGAGCTTCAAAAAAAATACATTCATCTTTAAAAATAATCAACGAAATATTTAAAATACTAATTAGCCAATTTGTACAAATAAATACTTGCTAATTTAAATTCAATTAAAAATAAATACTTTTGATTTTTATTTCCTTTTTCGTCACAAGGAAAAATCATTAAAAAGACACTAATCATTTGATTTGAATTTCAAAAAAAAATATCTTTTAAAATTTTCCCAATCAAAAATCATTAATTTCCAATACACTTACAATGGTAATTTTTACCCAAGCGGTTGAAACAAACAAAACAAAACCCAAAAAGCAGGCCAATCATTAGAGAGAGAGAGAGAGAAAAAATAACGTACAAAGAAAAATAAAACCAGAAAAACTAACATATTACACCAATCTTTTACATCCTTCACCTGACGTCTACAATGATAAATATGCTTGTTAAGGTGCGCACACATAGATATGTAGGTTACACTGTACTAAGTATTATGGTACGTGGTGTATGTAGCAAAGAAACAGCATCAAGCAGGAAAACTAATAGACGAATTTGGCCATTCATCATGAAGCCGTAGTAGTCGTGCTGTTAGGTATACACCAGAAAATACATAGGTACCTATATTTTGCTTGTAAATCATTTACAAGCGATGTTTTCTTCTTACAGCATACGAATACGATAGCGATAGAATGGGCGGGCTGGGGCAGCGGTTACAATGTGTTAATTTGTCGTTAGCTGTTCGTTGCGAGAAAAACGACAGCTAAGGCAATTGTTTAAACTATGTTTTAATTTATTTGCTGGACCACGTTCGCTTATATGCGAACGATATCTACTACGAGCGAGAGATAAACGTGTGTCGGATATTGTACGACGGACGATATACGATACGATGGTCGCGTTAATAACTCGAAAAGCTTTTACACAACGTATTGCTGAGATTATACCCCCGCCCGTACCTTACCTACCAACATGGGACAATTTTTTCGAGTTATTATTTTTTCAACTAAAGAATATCGTAGCCACGCAAAGGTACCAAAGTATAAGAATCAATAGGATATGTTATTTCTTTGAGGGCCGAGTTTGAAACAATACGCGGCAGATTTTAATCTTTGTTTCCATTAGGAAAGAATGAACGTTATTCTAAGAAAATAAACCTTTCGCCTGGTAAGGTCTACCGTGTATAAAATGCTCGATTCGTCGAGCTTCGTAAATTCAACCATATGTATATAGCAGGAGCTGGTTGAATACCTCGTAGACTTTCTGTTCAACAGCTGATAAGAAATGTCCGGATTAATTGTACAGTCTGACGCGAAAAAACAATAATGTTAGGTAAATCCTTCGATCAAATATGTTGACTATCTATCCAGCTTCGATTCTACCACACGTTGAAACATAATATCAACCATATTGTAGCCCTATCTACGGTATTCGATAATTGGTAAAAATCTGAGCGAAATACTTTTTTTCATAAAAAAAAAAAATAATCTGTACTGACTGCCAAATCTCAAGTCACTCTGTCTTAGTAGATGATGAACAGACCTCGAAAAGGAGATTTAATATGATTCAAATGCAAATTCAAAAGCAAAAAAAAAGCTCCTTATAATTCGTTACTTTAAAGTCTGAAAAGAGTACTTGGTGGTGTTTACTGCTGAAACCCTCATAAGGCACATTACCGATTCCTACTGAATTTACCTATCAATTTTCAATGCTTTAGCTCAATTTGGAGGTGATATGTGAGAAGGAAAAACACAAAAAATAAGAAAAATTGCAGGAAAAACACGAAAAATAAGAAAAATTGCACAGAAAACCACTTTTTTGGGACTCAAAACGAGAGAGAAGTCCAATAGAGCTGAAAAGTTAAACCCCTCAGAAGACACATTAAGGATTTCTGCTGAAGTTACACATCAAACCTTCTACCTCAATTTGGAAGGAGATGTGAGAAAAAAAAAAACAAAAAAAATTAGAAAAATTCCCCAGAAAATTACTTTTTTTTTTGGGCCAAAAGTGAAGGTTGAAAAGTGGAAACCACCAAAAGAGACACATTTATGACCTCTGCTAAATCTACATACTACTTTTAAACCTTCTAGCGCAATTTGAAAGAGAAATACGAGAAAAACAAACTCAAAAAATAAGAAAAATGTCCAAAAAATAATGTTTTGGGGAACGTGAGGGGGTGTAACAGGGTTGTAAAGTACAAATTCACGAAAAACCCCTTACTAAATCTCATTACAAATATCAACTTTCTAGCTCAATTTGAGTGTAGGAGATAAGGGAAGAACAAGCTCAAAAAATAAGAAAAATTGTCCAAAAATAATTTTTTGGGGAAGGTAAGGGGGTGTGATAGGGTTTTAGAGGGCAAATTCACGCAGAACGCATTCTCAACCATCACTAAATCTCATACCAAATTTCAAAACCATCGCTCAATTTGGAGGAATAAGATAAGAGAAAAATGGTATTTTTTTAAGGTCAATGCTTCCCCTCCATATCTCTCCTCCAGACACCTGATTTTTATATATATTATGTAAGTCTAGATTTTCTATATATTGGCTCAAACTGAAAATATTTGCAATTTTTGCTCCTCAGATCCTCTCTTTTAAATTAGTACATAACTAAATTTTGACTTAAAGTTATTCCCCCCTCCCATATGTGTGTCTAATGTGCTCTCAATCTATGATTATTGGCCGAATTCGAATAGGTAAATGATTTCAGTCTTCGAGGGGAGAGAGGGAATAAATGAAAATAAATATAATACAATGCAAAAATGGTCTTTTACGTATGACCTCAAAATTGATTTTATTAATACCCCCTTTTACTCATCCACTATTGGGTTAGCAGACCATAAGAGCCTACTTCACAAAAAAAAAAAGAAAAAAAAAAGAAAAGCTGAGCGAATAACTACATTTGAACCCCAAAAACCAGATCTGCAAACTCTACGAAAACATGCCAAATTTCAATCTTTTAGCTCAATTCAAAAGTGAGATATGAGAATAACAAACACAAAAATCAACTAAAACCGCTCAAAAACCTTTTTTAGGGGCTGTAAGAAGTACAATGATGCTGAAAATTTGAAACTTTTAAAAGGTATATCTAGGCCCCCAACTAAATCTACAAACTAAATTTCAATTTCATAGCTCAATTAGGAGGGGAGATATGCGTGGAATAAGCTCAAAAAATAAGAAAAGTCAACCAAGAAAATTTACTTTGTAGTCTCTGAGAGGGTACAAGAGAGCGTGAAGGATGAAACTCCCAAAAGGCATGTTCAGAATCCTTACGACATTCACTCTGGTTTTTATCTGAACATGGTAGCAGAGCTGTGTGTATATTCAACCCTTAGCTCTGCTACCATTATTCGTTTTATTAAACATGCATTTTGACAAATTCAACTGTCGTTTTGTTTCTCGGGCTAAATTCTATTCTACATAATGAATTATGAATGATGAAAGGCTACCTACAGTTAAGATAGGAGATTTGGCCCCATCCTTGGATTTTGAAAATTATCATTGAACATTGTTGGGGACATTCTAAGAAAAAATGTTTAGCGCAAAAATCACTCCCCTGCGCCGCTGTAGTGAAAAAATGCACACCATAACGTGTAGGGAAAGTAAGTGGCTACATAACAGAATTTTTTAAATATTTTTTTTTTTTAGCCAAAAGGTGAGGAGAAATGAACAAAAGAAAATTTTAATATATAAAAACCAGACGAAATGCATGGAATTTTTTTGGTGCAAGTTTCTATAAAGTTGAAACTTAAAAGCAAATTATGGACCCCAAGTTCAAAACAAAAAATAAGATGTTCTAAAATTCTTACAGTTCTCTTCCATCATTTTTGAAAAACGTGCAATTTTAAATTGATACCATCAAACTACTGACAAAACAGTCGATAACATCACAGATAACCTTTCCTAAAAATGATGTCATCTTACAAAATATGAACAAAACAATCGACAATTTTTATCGTGAAATGTACATAGAGTATTTACCACGTGAAAATATTCTGTTCAACCTCGATCATTCTGGTTTGCAAGAGGATATGTGTCATACAGATACCTTACCAACCAGCACCAGACGAGAACTAGGTATTTCTACATTTATGTGAATATCGAAAAGGAAACATTTTATTTGAAAAACCTTACGAAGGAGGCAAAGAGAAGAAGACGAATCGCTAGAGAGTAAAATACGTACGCAAAAGGTGATAGTAACATACCCACCAACAACTACAAATGTAAGCATATAAGGGGATACATACATAGGTAGAGAGGTACATGTAGCGACGGGCGTTAGAAAAGCTGACTTCCTCTCCAACGCTGTTTCTCCACTCTGGTTTCCAGGGAACACGAAAAGAGTACAGTGTTCAACTTTTTCAATTAAACTGATACGTATAACCCGATGGAATTCGAGTCTTTTCTATTCGTTGCTAACCTTGGTGGTTCCTCTTTTTTTTTTCCTTCATCTTCTCGCGTTATTTCTACTGTGCAATGCGACGACGATGGTATCTACCTATATCTACTCGAGTATAAGTTGATGCAAGGTAGGCGGTAGGTACCAGGGGTTAAAATATTCAAATAATATAATAGGTACGCATTCTTTCAACGAGAGAAATTGTAGTAGTAACACCAAAACGCAACGCAACGCGATGAATACGCGAATAATATTGTGTAGTATTTTTTCTCTTCCTCTCGCTCCTTATTCTAGCTCGAATTTTTTTTCTACTTCTTATCCGGTACCGCTAGGTAGTACGTACTAGGTACACGGTGCGGAAATAGGATAAAAAAGTTCATTCTGTTTAGCACCGCGAGTACTGTTCTTGATGCCACTTGTGTTACATAGAGTTGGGCTCCATTTTTTTTTCTTTCTTTATTTTTATATTGTGCATATATAGATGTAAGAAAAATCGCATCTTTGTTCTTAAGGCACGTATCATTTTGTTAGTAGGTGCGCCAGCGTTTTCAGTATTTTTTTTTTTTTCGAGATATTTGTTGATATGTTTTTTTACCTTATTTGTTTTTTATTACACTGATGTGAATTCAAGCAAGTTTGTTGAAGTTTGCTTATTTTCTTATTTTTTTCAATTTGAAAAATTGACCCATAAAATCATAATCCATTCCAGTGAACGACTCTCAAATTATCAAAAAATTTGAAAGAAAATGGTGAAAAGGGAGTCAAAAATGTCAGATCAAGGAAAGAAGTAAATATTCGAGCTCAGCGCTATCGAATTAATATAACTCAAACATAGCACATGCTATTTTAATTTTCCCTCATAATTTTGCCTTATTTTGATGGGGGGGGGGAGAGGTATTCGAAAAGGGTGAAATTTCTCCCAAAAAAAGTAAGTGAATATTCCAACCCATGACCCTACTTGAATAAAATTCTTCAGATTAATAGGTTTTTCTCCATTTCTTGAATTTTTACCATAGTTGGACAGAGGAGGCGGAGTAGGGAAGAGGGTGGAATGGTTAGAGTCGTTGGATTAAAAAATAAACTGATATTCAAATCCAGCGCCAGCACCTGCAAATTAGTAAAGTCAATATCTCACTTCATTTTTTTTTCATCACTTTGAATTTTGACTTTGATCAATACTGAAAATTCCTGTACCCCCCCTCCCGCTCCAAATATTGAAAGTCCATTCTAAGTTGTGTGGTAATCATTGAATGCCCAGCTTTCATCTTGAAAGTTCAACTTCAATCTTTCAACACTTTGATGATCAATCTCAAATGTTTTTTTCAGATTCATCCCAAGTCTAATAAATCTTGAAATACAACGAATCATCAAATGCGAATATTTCACAAACAATTTCAACTGTACAAACTTGCAATGCCCCCCCTCCCCCACTCTCACCAGTATGGTCAAGGCCAAAAGACGAACCTCCCCCCCACACTCCAAAAAATTGAGAAAATTTTAAAGAACCAAGGCCTCAAGTTGGATGTTCTGACATTAAATTTCATTTTGCCAAAGTTTTACATAATAACCATATTGAAGGAAAAATGTAATTTCATTATTGAGAATTCATTCATTACGCAGAATGGCATTTTTGACACGAAACGGCATCAGAATTTAATTTTTCAAAGGTCATGTTTCGTGAAATGAATAATGGTAGCGGAGCTATACGTTGGAAATACACACAGCTCAGCTACCATGCTCAGTAAGATGACCGATTTTTATCATCTTCTCTACAAGTTTCAATTTTCATAAGTTCAAAAAAGTATTTTCACTATGAATAACCCAATCATTCACAAATAAAATATTCTCAACCTATCTTGAGAAATCTGCCTAGAAGTGGAGTAGGCAAAAAGCACTGCACGATTTCCCAATTTAGTAAAAATAGGTATAAGTTGAAAGTACCTACATTTTCTATTATCAATATCATGACGTCATTTTCAATCTTGTTTTTTAATGAAAATTTTTCTTTTTTATCAAGAGTTATGAAATTATTACAAATCACAGATCATACTACGAAATCTCGGCGGTTTGAACTCGGAATACTTATTAAAAGAACTACTTTAGAATTAACAATGTTTGGCAATATTAAATTATGGTATGATAAGGTGAACCCATACGTCACTACTTTTAATTTCACCCGTGGTTTGAGAATCCCTGAATGTGGGGTTTTTTGCCTACCCGACGATTTAGGCGGATATCTTAAGATATATTGGGTAGGTAATATGAAACACGACAACTGGAAATTTTTTTGTTTTGGTAGCCAAGATAAAGTTTGAAATACGCAAAGCTCTGCTACCATGTTCAGTCAAATAATTGACTTTGATCGTTTTCCCTTCAAATTCCAATTTTTATGAATTCAAGAAAATAATTTTATCATTGATGGACCAATCAATTACAAATGAAAAATGTAATATGACAGTTGGAAATTTTCTTGTAATGGTAGCAGAGCTGTGTGTTTGAAGTACACATTGGTATGCTACCATGTTCAATAAAATAACAAATTTTGACCATTTTCTTCTCACATTTCAAATTCAAAAGCCCCATGAGTAGGAAATATGCGTACAAAATCTTTGGTTCATTATGGGCTGCGTATTTCACTGATTGCTGGCGCAATACCAAAAATCCAACACTCTGCCAAAATGTACAATGAAAAACATTATCCCCACTTTCATTAGTCGAGTATAAAGATCACATTTTCTCATCAACTAGTCTCATATTTTACAAAATACTCGTATAGCTGTAGAGCACACTCATCTCCATACAAAAGAAGAAACGATTGGGCTGAAACAACTGGGTGGAAAAAAAATCAAAATTCTAGCTTCCCATAATATTTCCAACTGATAATATATCGGGAACTCCGAAAACGAGTAAAAATCAAACGGACGACCAGGCTGGAATTAATAATCCCAGCAAATCTGCTGTTTACTTTCAATTTTGCTTTTGCCCTTCTGTTCGGTGGACTAGTGTATATTCGAGATACAAAATCGATTTAAAATTTATTTTCGCAAAGTATTATAATAATTGAACTATGCCAGTGCCTGCCACTCTACTTAAGCTGGTAATTTAAGTAAATTTAGCATCAGCCATATCGGCAGTTCGATTGTTACGAAGAATTCAATTGGCTCAATACAAAGGGATTAAATTTTATGGTATAATCTTGTGATATTTTCATTTAGTTCGGCATCAACTTGCACACTATACAAATGTTTCACCAAGATGAAAAAAGTTTTTTGTGCAGAAAAAAAAAGCGAGCGAACACACACAAATTCAAAACGAAATGGAGAAAATTGAAAGAAAAAAAAAGCCAGCTTGTATTTTGTTTTGATAAGCAGAGAAAAGAAAAAGAAAAGAGTGTAAAAAAGGAAACAAGATAAGGACGAGTATAAAAAGCAAGAGGAAAAAAAAACGCTAAGGATACGTTGTTTAGGTGAAGCTATTAATAAAAGTTCGGGTTCATTGAAAGAGCAAAAGTAACGTATACGTAGCGACCTTCTCACCAAACTCGAAACATAGAACGAGTAACGTTTACATTTCGCAGAAAAACGAACACGTAATTAGTTAACGCAGATGTTCGCTATCAGTGTTAATTTCCTTTTATTCATTTTTTTTCGCCCACCGCAGATAGTACATATGGAATATTTTGTCTCTTTTTCGTTACACGGTTTTGGTGCATACGAACTAAAGAAGTAGAATGTACCAAGGTTGTAACATTTATGGCCTTCACGACCGTCTTTTCGCATACTGTTCCATAAGAACGTACCAACTATCAAGTTAATACCTTTTGCTCCGCATTTTCCTCTCAATAAATGTGTCTACTTAAGTACTTATGTCTGAAAATTTCAACAAGGACGAGATAAATAAAGAATTTTTTTTTCTTTTAATTTCGTTCGTATGGAATTTTTTAAAGCATAATGCTTACCTACTTTTGACCTAGAATCATTTTAAAAATCTCAATTGTCTTCATACGTTGTTGTAACGATGCGATGGGCAATCTCAGTTATAAAGATGGAAAATTGCCTTATTTTTCTTCATCCTGTTTCGTCCAATCAGAATAAATATGCATCGTTTATTTACGTATAATGCGAATTCAACTGAAAATTTCCCAACTAAGTAACGTAGGTGGTACGGCAACATTATTTAAATTTTTTTACCGTCGTAAAAATAACGAAATTTTTCCCAAACTAACAACTTATCGTGGCAACCCGAGCGTAGACGTTGGCCTTTTTTTCACTCTTCTACCCACGACATTCTTTCCAACCAGAAAAAAATTAGAAACAAAAAAAATAATAATTTGAAAAAAAAAATAGATAAGTATACAGGTACCTTTGTCGTTTGCAGTCAATTTTAGTAATTTCTGCAATCAAATGGAAAAATTTTTGAAATTCGAAGACATTTTTTACTTTTAAATCGAAAAAAAAATAAAAAAATAATTGATATAGTTTCTTAAAAGGGTACAGTTATAAATAATATCTGGAAGGAAAATTTTTATAAAATTTTTACTCGATATACCGTCTACAAAAATTCGATTTGATATGAAAAAAATCAAAATTTTTGGCAACCTGATTTTCATGATTTTTTTTTTTCCATTATGGGTTGAAGTTGTACGGAAAGGGTTATTATTCGATTGGATTGATTTTCAGATTTGCAAAGATACTTTCAGCTGAAATCTCTTCACACATGAAATCTTAACTCCCAAGCCTACCAGAAGGAATGCTACAGGGTTTCAAAATGGGACCTTTTTCGAGAAAAAAATCGTAATCGTTCGTATATCGATCAAAAAAAAATTAATATTCATTCCCCTCTCCCCTCCACCATTTCGAATGATGTATATCGAGAAGACGAATCGGGTCAAGTAATTCATTGTTGAGTTGAAAGTTTACAATTTGATGATTTTTTTGAATACTACAAAACAGATGATAAAATTTACCCAAGAACAAGGCTTTCCAGAAAAAATTCATGTCCAAAAAAAAATTGCAAAGGATAAAATTTTTAATCGTATTGAGTCTTATAATTTTTTTGATAGGGTCAACACATCGCATCGTGAGATAATTCAGATCGAGTTTGTAATGATGTACAATTTGACGGTTCTTTTAATCATCCTCTCCCCCTCCCCCTATGATGCATAGTGGCACAAAAATCAAAGTTTTGAAATAAAGACTCGAAAGTACTTGTATGGAGGATCATCGAAGGTGCTGATTTCATTTAAAACATGACCATGAATGAGGACAAAACTAGGGCTGGGGGTAGGGGGACTACTACTCAAAATTTTGAAAAGTTTCATATAGGAAGTCAAAATATAGGTTATTAAGCCGTTTGATTTCAAATTTTACAAAATTTTGAGCAATAAAACCAATTTGGGCAACGAGTTGTGAGTTTTGGAAAAGGGAGGGGGAGGGGGAGGTGTCAAAAAATCATATGGGGTATCCGAATGAAGGTTTTAAACTCTCTGATTTTAAATTGATTATAATTTTGACGGATAACCAATTTGAGGTTGAATCGGAAGGAGGAGAGGGGGTGTAAGCAAAACCCTAAATTTCCAAGAATTCCATGTGGGGTATCAAAATGTGGGTTTTTAGGTCGTCTATTTTCAATCTCAAAATTTTGAGTGGTGCGTCACTTTTGACTACATTTACATTATTTTTCCAAGAGAGTTGCAAATTAATATTTGCAAAAACTTTTTACTGGTCATGGAAACGCGACATTTCCACCCGCAAATACGGAAAATTTGAACACGTAATGTCTTTTTACAAGAAAGTGGCAGTTCATTATATGATTAGAAATTTGTAAAAAATTGAACTTATTCCTTCCAAAGTTATCCCACATTATACAATTGAGGACAAATTTTCATCACTTCCCCCACTTTCAAGAGAGATAGGGGGGCTTAAAAATTTCACTTTTTTCCGCGATTTATTGAAGAAGTATACCCCCTTTCATAAGAATTTTTTTCAGAGAAATATTTTTTCAATTTTAAAAAAATTTATTCCAAGTGGCCATTCATGAGTGCCCCTGAAAAATTGCTTATAGAAGGTAAAATTGATATATTGCGTTTAATCACCTAAAATTGATGGCCTACGTCAATTTCAGGAGGGTGTT
>FIZR01029736.1:0-11048 GCA_900060175.1 Ferrisia virgata
ATTTTATGATTTCAAGTTGAAATGTTGAGAAAAATTAGAGATGTGACATCAGTGGACTTATTTTATGAAGGACTGATCTTATGATTTTAAGTTGAAATAATGAGGAAAATTAGAGATGTGACATCAGTGAACTTATTTTATGAAGGACTGATTTTATGATTTTAAGTGGCAATGTTGAAGAAAATCAGAGCAGTTATTAGTGGACTGTCAGCAGTGTGACGTCATCAATGGACTGACATTGGTGGACAGATTTGGAATGACAAAAGAGACTTATTTTATGATTTCAAGTTGAAATGTTGAGAAAAATTAGAGATGTGAGATCATTGGACTTATTTTATGAAACACTGATCTTATGATTTTCAGTGGCAATGTTGAGGAAAATTAGAGATGCAACATCAAGGGACTTATTTTATGAAGGACTGATGTTATGATTTTGAGTGGCAATGTTGAAGAAAACCAAAGCTGTTATTAGTGGACTGTCAGCAGCGTGACATCATCAATGGACTGATATTGGTGGACAGATTTTTATGGCCTGGAATTACAGAAGAGGCTTATTTTATGATTTCAAGTTGGAATGTTGAGAAAAATTAAAGATGCGACATCAGTAAACTTATTTTATGAAGGATTGATCTTATGATTTTAAGTTGAAATGATGAGGAAAATTAGAGATGCAATATCAAGAGACTTATTTTATGAAGGACTGATGTTATGATTTTAAGTTGAAATGTTGAGAAAAATAAGAGATGTGACATCTGTGGACTTGTTTTATGAAAGATTGATATGATTTCAAGTTGAAATATTAAGGAAAATTATCCCATCAACAGTAGAGTTTGACCCTGAATTGATTTCAAGTTTTCAAATCAGGATGTCGAGAAAAATTAGTTGACCTTCACTAGGATTGATTTTATGACTTCGAGTTGAAATATTTCGGAAAATTAAGGTGTACTTAACCCTAAATTGATTTAAAGATTTCAAGTTTAAGTATCAAGAAAAATTTGTTGACTTTGAACATTATTGATTTTATAATTTTAAGCTGTAATGATGACCCAATTTCGTTAAAAAAAAAAAAAAAATGGAAGAAAACTTTGCAAGTAACAAATATTAAATGAAAACAAGACAAAAAAACATATCAGACTAGACGAATGTAATAGTCAGAGTTTCCTTACGAAAAACCTGACTAAAAAATTGTACCCATCACATGCATTAAAATATCAAAACTTACATTCTTTCGATGTTTATTCTTTGCGTGCAAAGATTTCTGAGTACATTGTACAGCTTTGAATTCTCTATTGACTTACTCAAAAAGGAACAATTTTTTGTTTTTGGCCCCTCAGCATCCTCTCCCCCAAAATGGGTCAAAACTGAAGTTTGACCCAAGGTCATCCCCGCTCATAAGTATCTAATCTACCGCCAAACTAAGCCGATTATAATTTTTCAGCGACAGAATCTGCCCTCCACCTCCAAATGATACAATTTACAACCTTGGCGCGATTTGTAATACAATTGCGGAAAGGTCTGAATTTGAAGACGAGATTTACGAAGATAATCTTAACATCACAGGTTTTTGCCAAAACAATACGTATGTCCAACTACTAGATAATGAGGGAAAGCTGACATTTTATCATCATCCAATGGCGATCTGTCAGTTAGGAGCAAACCTAAAAATATGCGTCAGTGCGTCTGACAATGATAACACACTATTACTGTATCATTACATATACGACATGGAGCTTGAAGAAAGCGCATGCTGTCTTATACCAGAAACTAGCATTCGGAGTATTTACAAACAAACATAATTTTCGACCAGTCTACCATACTCGGTTAGCTTTACGTATATTTTTCAAATTGTATATTTCTAATATTACATTAATCATTAAGGGTGAAGAATTTTCAATCACTACAGGTATAAATAATATTCATAAGCATAAACGTATAATTATATAGTTTTATTCGATGAAATAAATCAGATTGCTTTTAGTCTAATTTTCCAAAAGAAACTGCCGCTATCAATTTGGAAGGAAGTAATAAGAAAAATCGACCAAAAAACTACATTTTTAGGGCTGAGAGCAGGTGCAGTGAAAATGAAAAGCCGAGACACTCAAAAGGCACATCTAAGGCCCCTACTCAATGTCCATACCAAATTTAAACTTTATAGCTCAATTTGAAGGGGAGTTATGCGACCTACAAACTCACAACATAGGAAAACCTAGCCAAAAAATACATTTTTTCTGAGCTGTAAGGGGACCAATTGAATCTAAAAATTCGAAAACCCCAAAAGGCGCATCTATGTCCCCTACCAAATCCTCATACAAAATTTCAATTTCCTAGCTCAATTGGTGAAGAGATCAGGAAGGAGCAGCTCCTTTTCAAGATCAAGGGAAAACCCTCATATTTCCTCTTCTAATTGACCTAAAAGGCTGATTTTAGGATAAGTTATACAACTTCGGATTTTATATCGTCGATTGGCTCAAAAACGAACGCTTTCGACGATTTTAGCCTCTCAGCACCTACTACCCCAAATTTTTGTATAACTGAATTTTGACGCAAGCTCATCCATTTTCCAGAATACCAAATGACACGCCAATCAAAGCCTATTCACCAGATTTGATCGATTCTGGCCACTATCGAGCTAAGTAATTTTTCAATTTTGAGAGGGGGCATAAAAATAAATTTCTGACACGGCCAAAAATGGTCACAACGGTCTTCTAGGGCAGCAAAACGGATTTTGTTGATATCCCTACTCCCCTCTCCGCTTATCTGTACTAGATTGATAGACTGCAATAGACTTGTTTTCATTGACAATATAATATAGAAAATCAAGCCAAATTACGATTCTGGACTTAGTTTTATAGCAACATTTTAAAGGTGTTAAAATGTTGAAAATGCGGTAAAGTTAAGAAGGGTAGGGTGAAAAACACGAAAAATAAATATTTTATAGCCAATGGATGGGTAATCAAAAGTTGTACATTCAAAAATCAGCTTCATAGAGCAATTAGGTGAGCATTGAACGGTTTTTAGCCTGATTTTTCCAAGTCATACTGTCAATGAAAATCAGGCTATTACGAACTATTGATCTATGGCGGACGGAGGGGGCCGTATCAACGAAATCCACTTCGGGGTCCAAGAAGACCAGTGAGACTAATTTTGACCATGTCAAATATTTGTCCCTTTTCATTTAATTCCCAACCCAACTCCTCGAAATTAAAAATCATTTGCTCAGCTCAATTTCGACCAAACTCCCTCTACTTCGGTCAATCGGCTCAGTTTGGTAGCGGATTGCATACATATATGAGTGGGGATGACCTTGGATCAAAATTCAGGTATGTTCAAATTTTGGGGAGGGGTTGTTGAGGGGCAGAAATCACAAAAAAATGTTTCTTTTTGAGCCAATGGATGGAGAATCCAAAGTTGTATAGCATATCCAAAAATCAACTTCCTTAGTTAAGTAGGAGGGGAGATATGGGAGTTTTCCCCTTCTTGACCTTGGAAAAGGGATGTCGTTCCTCTCTTATCTCCTCCCCCCCTCTAAATTGAGTAGGAAAGTTGAAATTTGGTATGCACATTTAGTTGGAGCCCTAGATATGCCTTTTGGAGGTTTCAATTTTTAGCCCCATTGCACCACCTCACAGCCCCAAAAAAGCGGTTTTTTGATCGGTTTTTCGAATTCGTTGAGTTTTTTGAGTTTGTTTCTTACATAACTCTCCTCCAGATTGAGCTAGAAACTTGAAATAAGGTATGCACTATTGGTGAGGTTCTAGACATGCTTTTTGGGGATCTCGGTTTTTCAGCCTCAAAAATGTAGTTTTTGGTCGTTTTTTCTCATTTTTTCAGTTTATTCCACGCATATTTCCTCTCCAAATCGAGCTAGGAAGCTGAAATTTAGAATGCAGATTTATTAGTTGTCCTAAATATGCCTTTTCGGTGTTTCAGATATTCATCCTAATACCTGTATCTCTATCCAGTTGCGTAACTACTGTCGATTTCTTGGAGGAGGGAGTAGGGAGAAACATTTTTCAAACATTTTTTCGTGGGAAATGATTTTTCAAAATTTTGAGGGTCAGAGGTCGTAAAAAGAATATTTTGACCTATTTCTAAGCTCCGAACGTTCAATTTTAGAGGGGCGGGGGTGGGGGGAGGTGTCCACAACCCTCTATGACTTCGCTTTTACGTCACTGCCCCAACCACTGCTGAAGGAAAAACATCCTTGTGCCCATTTTTTTTAATTCTATGAACGGACAATTCGCATATCTCCTTTACTTCAGGAAAATCAGGCATAAAAAGCAACATATTGCAATGCTTTTTGTTTCCCGCCTCAAAAATTTAGCCTGCCACGTCTACACTCTCCTTCCCCCGCCCAATAATGTAGCTTCGCCAAAAAACTCTTGAGCAAAATTCAAAATTGGTAATATTCGTTTCAACACTTCTACACGAAAGTGTCAACTAAAAATTCAATGAACATATCAGTATCGAACTTACATTGACACCTTTTTAGATAATGTCGTCTATTTTGAACTCTACCCCTTCTTCCCTCCTTCCTGACAAACTGTTACTCCACTCAAAATACTAATATATTGCGATTATTATTTTAAAAATTCAGTACAAAGGTGTAAGTGAATTTTTTTATCGTATTTACATCGTAGATACCCATACTTCAACATTGCAATAATTTTCAAATACAACGCAATACGATGTGTAGACTTTGAAGTTGATTATGGTTTCCGTGACCGACACAAAGAAACCTTGAAATGACAAATAATGATACACTTATAAATTTATTTATCAACCATAACTAAGTAGGTAAGCGTATTGACCAAAATTTCGAGTAATTTTTTATTTTTTACGAGAAACTAAAAGAAACTAATTCTAGGAATTATTAATATCGTTGATACGAGGAGTCGGACAGTGGTTTCTACTGTCCTATTTTAACGTATACCTACAAATAAATATTATTTTTACTTCGTTTCGTAACTTTTGCACACACACACATACGTTAACTTAAACATTACAACCCATTGCATGGCACATCTAATACTTTCCGCCTAGCTGCCTACCACGATTCTCGCACATAACACATTTAATCGAACTGCTACAAGATCTGCCTACTCTTGCACGTGTAAGGCAACGTACCTCAGGCTCGTGAATAGTCTAAATTACATCAAAATCCAACTCATGGTTTCATAAATATACTTTATCTCTAGTATCAACCCCCCTCGCCATAGATAATTGTCACGAAGCACCATCGTTCATCATTCACGCCTCGTATAATTACTCTGCAGCAGCATTTAGAAAAACTTTTTTATCTCGAAGGTAAGGTAACAACGAAGTAATAAGTATGTGCAATAAGCGTCTAACTCAACATTTACCTCTGTGACCACTCACTCTGTAGATACTTGGTTGGATTAAGAAAAAGCCTTCAGGTGTTAATCAACGGTATAACAGCATCTCAACTCTAAACTGAACCGCTGAGTCCACAGGGATTTGAAAAGTTTTTTCTTCGCATCGTTCGCCTCTGTTCTCGGAGCTCGTGCTAGCTATGGCTCGCTATTCTTCACCACATATGTGCGTACATACGAAAAAAAAAAAAAAAATACCTACTTATACGTTACACAGGTAGCCAAGTTACTGGTACATTTGTTCTAAAGGTATGTGATATCTTATTTATAAACTTTATCAAAGACCTTGGGTGAAAATAAAGTCAGCAATGAGTGGCTTGGAGTTCTATGCTTTTTGATGTAATTATTTTACATTTTCTTTTACACATATCTAGACCTACCTACAGTAACTGTACCTATAACTTACACACACACACACATAAAAATTCAGCATTTCAGAAATTTTCACTCTTGTTAAGCTCATTAACTTATTCGTGTTCTTTTTGATGAAAAAAGTAAGTACCTGATTTAAAGACGATACTAAATATTCTCGACTCTTATTCGTTTCTATAGTCCTACCTCTCATTTGGGTCGTCGGTATCATAAAGATTCAGCGTTGTAAGTTCTTACGAGATAATTTAACCTTCATCGTCTGCAAGTAAACCTTCACCCTTTTAATTGCTTTCACAATCTAAGTTTCTCCTTTTTAGCCTAATTTTCAGCCATACTGTCATTTTTTTTTTGTTTAATTTTTATTATAATGGGCGTGCGTAATTTCAAGATTTTTACGCCCAGTGTTGAGTAGATTGGGAAGGTGGTCAATTAGGAAGGGAGATATGAGGGGTTTCCCCTTTTTGGCGTTGAAAAAGTGCTCTTCCTCCCGTATTGAAATTAGTTATGCACATTTAGTAGGGGCCTTAGATGTGTCGTTTGAGGGTTTCGACTTTTTAGCTCCGTTGCACCGCCGCACAGTCCAGGAAATGTGGTTTTCTGGTCAGGTATTCTCATTTTATAAGTTTTTTGTGTTTGTTCCTCGCATAATACTCCTCCACATGGAGGTAGGAAGCTGAAATTTGCTATGTACATTTAGTAGGGACCCTATACGTGCCTTTTGGAGGTCTCGACTTTTCAGTTCCATCACTCCCCTTCACATCTTCCGATTCAGTTTCACTGTGTTTCGTATACCAAATAATATCATGATTTACAATATTAATTTCAACCGAGTACGTTACACTTTCGATAATTAAAATTTCTCTGAATGATATTTTAATTACTCATTTAGAGTGTTTCGCTTCAATAGTATTTCTTTAAAATCACAAATGGACCAACTGAAATCAGATGCAATATATAATGTTTTGTCTATCTTAATTATTGCGGGGGCAAAGATACACAGATCTATATTCTTTTTCTAAAAATCTGCTATCATTTTCAAAAATTTATAACTTTTTGTTCAATAAAGCTAGATATGGGTTAAAAGGTGCAAGAAATTGATCAAAAATCACGAAAAAATTGGGTAAAATATGTGAAAATTAAACTATATTATAATAAATATCGTTCACGTTATTAAAAATTGGTCTAAAATCGCAGGAAAATGTTGAAAAACAAGTGAAAACTGATCAAAAATATAAAAAAAAAAAAACCGTTAACAATCACCGAAATTTAGGTAAAAATTTGAAAAAAATGGCTGTGCAGACAATTGATCAAAAATCATGAAAAAATGTAAAATATGTAAAAATTGACTTACAATAAAAAAAAACCATTAAAAATCATTAAAAATTGAATAAAAATGTGGAAAAAGTTCTGAAAATTGACCAAAAATCATGAAAAAGTGTTGAAAAACAAGTGAAAATTGAACGAAAAAGTGAAAAATAACGTTAGAAATTATTGAAACCTGCGTAAAAATTGACAACAATGCGTGAAAAATGCACAAAATTGATCAAAAATCATGTAAAAATGTTGAAAAATCAATAAAAATTGACGGGAAAAATTTGTTAAAATCATTAATAATAGAATAAAAATGACTAAAATGGGTGAAAAGTACTGAAAATTTATCAAAAATCATGAAAAAATGTATAACGTTGAAAATTACCAAAAATTGCGTTAAAAATTGACAAAAATGCGTGAAAAATGCACAACATTGGTCAAAAATCATGTAACAATGTTAAAAAATGTGTGAAAATTGACCAAAAATTGGGAAAAAATTGTTAAAATTATTAAAAATAGGATAAAACAGTGACTAAAATGGATGGAAAAAAAAATTTATACCGTTGAAAATTAGTAAAAATCGACAGAAATCCGCGAAAAATGCACAAAACTGATCAAAAATTACTTAAAAATATTGAAAAATTAATCAAAATCGCACAAAAATATGAATGAAATGCTTGAAAATTTCAATTTTTAATCAATTTTTATCTAATTCTCTGCATTTTTTCATGATTTGTAATCATTCATCTGCACTTTTCACCCATTTGTGTCAACTTTTAACCTAATTTCGATGATTTTTAAAAACTTTCTTCATATCTTAGGCCAATTTTCACATATTTTGTTAGCATTTTTTTTCGTTATTATGATCAACTTTCAGAATTTTTTATTCATATTTATCATATTTTTACCCAATTTTCAATGATTTTTAACAATTCTTGTCTTATTTTAGTGAACTTTGCATATAATTATTAACATTTTTACGTAATTTGTAATAAATTTTTCTGCACTTTTCAGCCATTTCTGTCAAATTTTTACCCAAATTTCGATGATTTTTAATGATTTTTTTTTTCTTTCAAACATTTGATCTTTTTTCATTCGTTTTTTACATTTTCCCGCGATTTCTGATCAATTTTCGGTCACTTCGAATAACTTTTTTCATATTTTAGGTACAACTTTTACATTTTTTTCATCATTTTCTCTTGATTTTTGATCAATTTTTCGTACCTTTTAACCACGTTTGTCTCAAATTTTTATCCAACGTTCGTTATTTTTCTAACAATTTTTGGTAAATTTTCACTCATTTTTCAACATTATCTCGTCGTGATTTCAGATCATTTTTTGGATTTTTTTTTCTATGGGTATAAGCAGACGAAAAATTCAGTACTTTTACGAGAGGAGGGAGGGGGAAGTATTTTGAACTGCTGAACACAGAACTGTTGTTAGTTTTTCTCTGCTCTGAGGCAGAATCCACCGCTACCCTTTTATTCAATTTATCTTTCGAAATCATGTTTCCAAACACTGAATGATTTGGGTAACTCAGTGCTTCCTTGTCAAAGTGGGGCCTCGTGCCATAGCACCTAAACTTGGAGGGGTAGCACGTCACTATAGTTGATATTCTCCTCGCATTTGTCGTAAATCTACAGTTCATGACAGACTGGGTTTCATTGACAATATCATTAAAAAAAATCAGTATAGTGAACATTTTTAAAAAAAACATACAATTATTTTCAAACGACTAGATTTTTTTTGAAAATTACATCATTTTCAAGTACAGCCCACCTTTCTCCTCATACAAGGCGGTAATCGTTCTTTTAGTATTTTCTTTCCATTTCACTCAACCAGTACAATCATACTTCACCATTGTTCACCCAGCATTTCACTACACCTCATTAACCCTTTCACCAAGACAAAAAAACCTCTCATCTTGTCTGTAATTTTTCAAACTGAAATTCACATATCCGTTCACGTTTAAATTCTACAATTCGATCATTTACCTCGAAACGCCAACAACAAACTAATTTCCTAGCTTGGTAAACTTCTTAATAAATACATCCTCTTATATGGTATATATATTTTTTTTTTTTTCATCACACTCTTTCACAACCGAAGTAAAAAAAAAAAAAACAACAATATAACAATAAATAACCCTGGCCGGGGCGCAAACCAAGGAAAAATTTCCTCAGCACAGCTGCCTTCTCAATTCAAAAAAGATTAAGCTTCTGTAGCATAGTACGTGATTCTGTACATCGCCAACACAAATCATCCGCAACTGCGAAATTTTTCATTAACTTCCGCCAACAACTCGTTTAAAATAATAGAAAACAACAACGGAATAACAACAACAACAACAACAGCAGCAACGAGAAAAAAAAATAAAACAACCTAAACCAGCAGTAACGACGAAACATTGAGAAAAATAAAAGGCACCTAGTTCGAGTTCAGTACGGTACGGTACGGTACGGTACGGTACGGTACAATATACCCATCGTACAAAAAGATCACGGTAAAAAGCGCGAAATTATGTACACTCGAATCGAGCCAGCCAGGAAAAAAGTGACAAAGCATCGTGCATCAGGCGGTACCCGCGCTGGGCACCGGTATAATTTTCGAACAAGAAGCACATCTACGTATACAAAATGCACTTTCGTGGCCGTCTCTTTACCTATACGTAAAGTACGGAAAAAAAAAAAAAATTACAACAGCAATATCAACGACGACGACGACGAGAGAAAGAGAAAAATGAAAACAAAAACAAATACGCAACGAATGAAAAACGTCGTAAAGGAAATTAAACTCTGGAAATATAATTTGAAAAATATACAGGGTAAAAAATAGAGATTCGTTTCCCAGTTCGAGTAGGTTTTGAGTTGCTTTTAAACTTTATTTTAACCCCTATTTTTTTTTATTTTTTTTTATTTATTTTTTTTTTGTAGGTATCCACTATTCACAAAAATTGCAACCGGCAATGTCTACGACATTCAATCCAATTATACAAAAAAATTCTAGTCTCTTTGCTCTCCACACGCCATCGAAACTAGATGACAACTTATTAAAACACCGCGTGCAGTTTTGTACCATTTTTCGTTTCTTTTTTTCTTTTTTTAATAAACAAGGAAAATTTTAGTATTCTATTTCCGGATTTTTTTTCTTTTTTTTAAAAAAAACCTGCTTCATGTTTTTTTTTTATTTTTATTTATCTCGTTTACACGCAATTTACCTATACTGCAGCATTTATCTACTGTTAGCCAACTCTTTTCTGTTCCCTTCACTCTTACTGCTTTGTATAAGTGTACTCTACTTCGGCGTTACATTTCACCATCCGCCTTTTCGAGGATAAAATTCTAAACGATACGGTGTAGCTGGGATTCGTATACCAGCAGGAAATTAGATTTTGAAAATTTATTTTACGACCACTTTTTGTAAAAACCCCTCGATTGAAAAATAAGATCAAAATCTTCGTTCAAATTTCTCTTCTCTACTCGTACTGTGCTGGGGTATACATAAGAGCTAAGGTACCTCGGTGTGTGTACTGTACGTGCCCGGTGCCCCAATGCGATGCTTCTTCTAGAGTCCGGCGCTACACCGACGCCTTAAACGTTTCTCTATTACTATTATTTCGGCCGAAAAATACGAGTACCTATATCCGGCATCGGGTTTACCTTTTTGGTACTCCGCTTGTGTGTGTGTGTACCGTACCCATCCACATACAGCAACGTATCCGATACATAGATGCGGTAATTTAATAGCTTATATGTTTCGCGTTTCTCGTCTCCGGCCAATAACCGTCGTCTGCTCCTCTTACCCATCCTCACGCTAGCCTTAAAACTATTGTATTAGAGAAAGATACACGCGTAAGCTATACGTATAGGTTTGAGTAATCGCCTAAATACCAGATCGAATTGGCGTTCTACTCGATGTTCATTCTTTCTCTCTCTCTCTCTCTCTCTCTCTCTCTCTCTCTCTCTCTCTCTC
>FIZR01029738.1:0-74640 GCA_900060175.1 Ferrisia virgata
ATTCGTTCCACGAAGTTTTAGGTTTTTTTTTTTTTTTTTTTTTTTGATATTTATTGAGAGGTAAAATGAAATTTAGAATGATTTTTTTCATAAATTTACGCATTTTTGAAGGATTTTTTAAAATGTTTTCGTGATTTTTTAAGCTAATAATTTCATTTTAATCTAATTTTTTTCAAAATTTTATACGTTTTTGAAGAATTATTTCGTTTTAATTGAGCTGTAAAATGGGATTTTGATCAATTTTTTTCATAAATTAACGCGTTTCTTGAAGGTTTTTTATATTTTGTTTCGATTTTTTGAGATATAAAGTGGCATTTTGAACGTTTTTTTTTCAAAACTTACTCGTTTGTTGAGCAATTTTTTTCATTTTTTTGCCATTTTTTCAGAGGTGTAAAAACATTTTAAATGATTTTTTCTTGATTTAAACATTTTTTTTTGCAATTTTTGAGATGAAAAATGATGTTTTGATCATTTTTTTTTTCAAAATTTACTTGTTTTTGAAGTATTTTTAGCGTTTTTTTTAGCGATAATTTGAGCTAAATGTCAGTTTAAGTGATTTTTTTCTTAATTTTACGCGTTTTTAAAGGATCTCTTAGGCCTTTTTTTTGCAATTTTTGAGATATCAAAAGATATTTTAAACAATTCCCATCAGAATAGTACGCCTTTTTGAAGGATTTTTTCGTTTTTTTTTTTTTCGATATTTTGTGATCTAAAATGATATTTTAATCAATTTTTTTCATAATTTTACACGTTTTTGAAGGATTTTTCAAGTTTTTTCGCAATTTTTTGAGCTGTGAAATGACATTTAATCAATTTTGTTTATTTTACGCGGTTTTGAAGTGTTTTCCAAGGTTTTTTTTTGCGATTTTTGAGCTGTAAAATGGCATTTTTGTGTTGAACAATTTTTATCAAAATTTTCCAGTTTCTCGAAGGATTTTGTTTGCTTTTTTGAAATCTTTTTTGTTTAAAAGTGAGTTTTTGAATGTATTTTTTTTTCATAATTTCTATGGGTTTTGAACGATTTTCTCAAAATTTTATTCGTTTTTTGATGATTTCTTCTTATATTGCCAATTTGTGAGCTGTAAAATGTCATTTTGAACGATTTTTTTCTTCATAATTTTATATGTTCTTTGAATATTTTTTTCTGATTTTACAACCGTGAAATGGCATTTTGAGGGATAGTTGCATGCGGTTTTGAAAGATTTTCTCGTCATCTGACACCTTAGAAATGAACATTTTCATTTGACATGGAATATGTCTTTGGGTAGGGGGGGGGAGCGGGTAATTTTTTGAAATACGTAAAGTTTTTGATGTTATATTTTTGTTTTTTGATTTGAAGTTTTTCACCAAAAACTTACGATGAAAGATAATTATGAATGACTTTTGCACTTCATGTTAAAATGTTGACATGAATGTTTATTTAAAACAAATGGAAAATAAAAAAAATAAAAATTTAAAAACAAAATAAGTTTAAAATTTAAAAAAAAATTTATAACTACAAAAATAACAAAAATTTAAAAATTGATGAATAAAAAAAATTTTAAATAGCAAAAAAGTTTTTGATCGAGAACTCGCGATGAAGGATGATTACAAATGATTTTTGTATTTTATGTTGAAATTTTGTGACAAAATTTTTCCCTGAAAAAGAAAAATGTGTAAATTTTTTTTGCAACCTTTCAGTTTTTTTTTGCACCGTTATGTGACACTATGCTAAGAGGCTGTTATGATCCACTGTGAAGGTGTGCTCAGTTCTGATTCGAAATTCGCTCTTTATATTATTTAAGTAGAAAAAGGATGGATAGCCGGGGCCTTTGGGTTGAAACAACGACAAATGCACAGAAATTGGCCACGAATGATAGAATGGTATCGAAAAATTCACGAAATTAAATTTGAAGTAGCCAGAATGCACTGCGGATTTATTTATACATTTCCTTCATCTTGATTTTGAAATCCTACAGGCTGCAAAAGCCAACAAAATCTCCCTCGAAAAAAATTACTCCGATGAACTTAACTTCTACGTGAATTCTGGAATTTCTTCAATCAACAAAATCTAGGTAAAATGTACGGTAGTTGAACGAAACAACTTCCTAGCTACTTGCATCCGTAGCATGCATCTCGATCTCGATAATGTTCAACACTCTTCAACAACATCTTGTACAGGTCATAAAATTAAAATTGCCTGAACAATGAACGAAGAACAAGGGTGGCAGAACAGAACATACGATGAGACTACCAACACACTGGGCAGTGGGCACATTCGTGACATCTAAACAGACATATAGTATAGTCTTCGTGGTTGTTGTCGTGTTTCTTTTTTTTGTTTTGTACACATTAAAACGTGACCTAAAAGGTGCGAACGAGCGGGAAATCCAACCTATGTGTATTCGTGTACCCTGACGGTATTGCAGTTTTTTTTTTTTTTTTCGTTCAATGTAACGCTTATGGATACAGGAGTCTGTATAGGTACGTGTTGTACACGCACGCCGCCGAGGGCAACGAATGTGGAAAACTGCTTCGAATGCGTATGATAAAAATTTACGACGTGCAAAATAAATCTACGGTTAACGATGGTCGATAGACGATAGACTACGGCCAGTGTGCCTGGTGGAAAAAAAAAGGGTGTATGTTGTATGCGTATACTGTATGAGGTGATTATAGGTAAAGTTCTATAAATATATAGGTAGACCTAGGTACCTTATTATTATCATTATGAGGTATGTGTGCAGAATTATTGTAAATGGTACCAAATATCTTCAAATATACCGATAATGAGTATTAACTAATGCCAATTTGATCAGGCAAGATTCTGTATAGAAATCTATTGATGCAGGTGATTATTTGGTCTTCCGTTGTTAGCTAATAAGGCCCTATAATTACCTAGTCGGATTAATCGATTCAAGCATTTTGAACAATTCTTATTCAATTTTTTTTTGTACCTGTTGCCTGCTGAGGCCTATAATGTGGAAGATTCGAGTTCATCTACCTTATTACAACACTTATAGATATTTTTTTACGTCAATATATCTACATATAACCTACATTATGGAAATGCAATTGTTTACTTTGCAAATATTTAAATTCAATTTTTTTTTTTTTTGGAAAACATACCTGTAGAGCACGAGCGATATTTATTCAATTGGGGTGGCACAGGGCTGCAAAAGTGGCGGTGTTTTTCACACTACTGACCGAATTCGGCGCGATACGATGCTCTTCGTGTGTAATACGTGGAGTGAGTGTAACGTGTAATGTAGGTATATCGACATGGTTGTGTATGAAGCTCATTTTTATAACGGTCGTAAATTTTCGCCTAGAATGGTGTTAAGGATCGGTAGATATACAATGTTGGTATTAAACGGTGCGCGTGTATTGTTCATGCGTGAAGAGCAGCTCGACCACGTCGTGTAATCTGGAAGAAGACAATAATTATTAATACCTAAATAAATCGTTTATGTTGCCGGGTACCTAGGTTGCATGCAGGTACAGCATAAAGCCTAATCTTTCGATAATTATATAATAATGAAATAAGATGCGAGAAAGCATCGTGTAAAATCTTCAAGTGTGTAAGACAGAGAAAGATTAAAGAAGCGTAACAACAACAACAACAACAAAAACAACAAGAACACAAAAAACGTTACAAATATACTACGTATAGAGAATATAGGGAAGCCATAAAGATGGCTGCTTCTGTTTCTCGTATGTGGAGGGGTGATATAAACAACTCGGTTGCTTCGTCCAATACTCTATACTAGATTCATATTATGTACTATAACAACCATACATGTGAACCTAGAACGTGGCCCAAACATTCGGTAAAAGGATGAAAGAGAGGCGGGACACCGCGTCACACTGCACCAAAGTTGTTTTTCTGCTCTTACTGCATATTGTAGGATAGTGGTGTTCTCCGTATTCGTATAGTGTATCGTAAACGAAACGAAAGATAGTGTAGAAAAAGCATCGTTAACGTTTAGCCTATATTAGATTTTTTTTTTTTTTTTCATCAAATTGTGTGATTTTTTATTTATTTTTATTTTGAGTCAAAGATATACTGAACGACTTTGAACTTCATTATTTGATTCGATTATTCTACGCTGTGGATGTAAATATTGGAAATTATACCGAAGCCTGAGGTATAGCGATGAAAGCAAAGGCACTAGGTTGTAAAAATAAGTTGTCTAAGGCATCTATTGTATGTGTATTATATCATCAGGGTCCAGGCCAAAAAGGGACTTCAAGAATTCAGCAATACTGGAATATGGTTTTGTTTTGTTGTACTTCGTTTACTTTTCATTTTTAGTTGTTTTATTATTTTCTTTGTAGTTAGCTTGTCTTTGCAGTGACGTAGCCAGGCGAAGGAGGGGAGATTTGAACCCCTCCCCATCCCCTTGACGTTGAAAAACTTGAGAATAACATTTATGCTGTAAACATTGAAAGTTGACCATTAATATGGGTCTATCAACAGTGGACTATCAATTCCAGATTGTACAGATTTTAACAACCGAGATGTTGATAGTCAACTGTTCTGGGTCATCAATAGTTGGACTAGGTTTGACAAAAAAGTTGAATATTATGAAAAAAATACAAAGCAATTTTCAAAATTTCTAATCACTTCAGATGAAATTTAGATTTTTGCTGGAATCAGAGAAGTGATAACATAAAGAATTTTGAACATTTGCTTAGCATTTTTACCTAACGTTCAAGTTGGCGTTCAAGATATTAATAGTCTGGATATTGATGGTCAACTGACAACTGTTGATGGTCCATTGTTGATAGTCCAGATCTTGATGGTCAGTTATGGATGGCCTGCGTTGATGGACCATTTTTGAGAGTCCAGATTTTGATGGTCAATTATTGATGGCCAGCGTTGATGATCAACTGCTGATAGTCCATTGTTGATAGTCCAGATCTTGATGGTCAACTATTGATGGCCATAATGATCAACTATTGATGGTCTATTGTTGATAGTCCAGATCTTGATGGTCAGCGTTGATGATCAACTGTTGATGGTCCGTTGTTGATAGTCCAGATCTTGATGGTCAACTATTGATGGCCATAATGATCAACTATTGATGGTCTATTGTTGATAGTCCAGATCTTGATGGTCAGCGTTGATGATCAACTGTTGATGGTCCGTTGTTGATAGTCCAGATCTTGATGGTCAACTATTGATGGCCATAATGATCAACTATTGATGGTCTATTGTTGATAGTCCAGATCTTGATGGTCAGCGTTGATGATCAACTATTGATGGTCCATTGTTAATAGTCCAGATCTTGATGGTCAACTATTGATGGCCACGATGATCAACTATTGATAGTCCAGATCTTGATGGTCAGCGTTGATGATCAACTGTTGATGGATCTGCACCATCAAGAGTTGATAGTCCAAATCTTGACAGTGTGGATGTTAATGGTTCACTATTGTTAGTGAACTCTTGACAGTCCACTGTTGACTATCAACCGCTAATGATCAAGTGTTGACAGTTTTTGTCAAAAGTCCTGAAAAATACGCTTTTTGATCGTTTAAAAAGTTCATTTTTTAAGAATTTTATCATTTCCTCGGTACCAGCAGGAGTCCAAATTTCATCTGAAGTGGCATAACTTTTAAAAAATTTGTGTTTTCTTTTTAGCATTGTTTAGCATTTTTTTTGGAACTTCCTAACGATTGTTTAGTCGTCTATACTCGCTCTGGATGATAAATTTAAAAAGTGACGTTGACATGGCTTATAACAACTGAAATCAACTAAATTTAGGCAAAAGACTTGGATCAACCGTGGATTTGATATGTACAAGTGGATATAACTCAAGATCAAGATTCAGTCATGTTCAAATTTGGTGAAGGGATCGCTGAGGAGCTGAAATTTTAAACATTGCTGGTTTTCAAGCTAATTGGTAGAGGATCAAAAATTATATATCATATCCAAAAATCCGCCTCCTATGTCAATTAGGAAGGCAGATGCCGGGGAAAGGAATTCCCTTATTTTAACCTTCAAAAAAGGTTCTTCGTTGCATACCTCCTCTCCAAATTAAAGTGGTAGGTTGAAATTTGGTTCGTATATTTATCTGAGGTCCTACATCTACATTTTCGGGTGTTTCGACTTTTCAGTTCTTTTTACTGTCGCCCCTCCCTCCCTCCCTTCACCACTCACTTCACCAGCTCTAAAAAAGGAGGTTTTAGGACGATTTTTCAATTTTTTTTTGAATTTGTAGCACGTATATTTCCTAGTTTAAATTGAGCTAAGGAGTAGAAATTTGGTAGGTACGTTTAGTAGGGAGTCTTACATTTGCCTTTCGAAGGTTTCGACTTCTCAGCTTCTTTGCACTCACCACCCCCTCCCTTCCTTACACCACCAGCTCCAAAAGAGTAGGTTTTTGGACGATTTTGTAGTCGTCGTATCTCCTCTTTTAATTGAGCTAGAGGGTTGAAATTTGGTTATTCCTAAAAAAGCGTTCAAGCACTTCATTGAGCTACGGGTGCCAAATTTTACTGTTTGTTTCCGTATAAAAGTGAATTTTCGTTAAAAAAAAAACTCTGGTAAGGGTTTTAAACATCAAAATCCTGGTATTTTTGTCAAAATTTCTAGTGGGTAAGTAATAGGGCGTTTCAATTTTAGTTTTTTTTTTACTAAAGTTGAATGCGATATTTAAAAAAAGTTGCGGAATAACGTGGAATGAACGTAGTGAAAATTTTGGGTCTTTAACTTGACCCTACTCCCCCTCCCTTTGTTTTAAAATTTCAAAATTACATAAAAAATCAAAAAAAAATTTTTTTTTGATTTTTTTGTTATTAACGTGTCCTAATGAAAAAAATTACTCATTTTGGATTTTTTCAAGGTATTGAGGTAAAAAACGAAATCTAATTTCTGATGACATACTGAATGAAAGTTTTTTTTTTACTTCTGCATCCCAAAAATATTTTAAATATTCGATTTTTTCCAGTTTTAAGCTTAATTTTGGAACCCTTTAAAAGCGAAAAAAATTGCGAAAACTGTTTGTGGGTCTCATGTGGTCTTCTGTGACAATTTTTTTTATTTTTTTTAATTTTTTGTGCAAATTTTGCCATTTTAATCCAAAAGGGAAATAGGTAAAAGTCAAGTTAGGGGCTGTAAATTTTTACCACCTTTATTTGACATAATTGGGCTACTTTTTTTCACCACCCTCCTTCAAGTTTCGAAAAAAATACCTAAAATTGAAACGCCCTAGTATAAGTATTTGGTTTCCATGCTGTTTCGCAAGATGTAGCAAAATTAATTTTGAAAAATTTCATGGGGGGAGAATGCCAGAGAGGAGTTTTCTAAGAGTGTGTCAATGGCTAGGTCATAATTTCTCATTACTGTTAATTAAGTATTTATTGAATTTTTCTGTAAATTAGGATGGAATCGAAACAATGCGTGAAGGGTGACCGGGGGGGGGTGGGTAGGTAGGTAATGAAAAGCATCTTTGGTGGAGTTTTTCGCATATCATACAAAGGTATAGGTATCTTATAACGTTATACTGTTGTCGTTAGAAAATTACCCAGCCAGTGAATGCTCAGGATATCCTTATACCTATTATATATACCTAGCTATCTACCTACCTAGTACCTAACCTACCTATATTCACCTAGTATATCTATATCGGTACAATAATTGAAACCATAGAACAGAAATAGCAGCGTATCGCGCAAAAGGTATAACCATACCTACGGTACAATTTATATGTGTGTAGTCTCTTGAGGACAGAGAATTTGGTCGGTTGGCCACAAATACCACATCGCATCGCATCTTTGTAAGGTCGGTTGGCTGGCGGCGGCGGTGGCGTTTTATTAATTTCATCGTTGGTGGAATTTAGACTGCGTAAGATTAATTTTATCCGCCATACTATACCATCTCAGCCGTTACCGTGCGTACGGTACGGTACGGTACGTGTATTCGGAATGTTTTTGTTTATATTATTATGTACTCGCTGGAAGAGAGATGTTGTTTTACGCGGAAAAAGGAAAAGAGAGAGAGAGAGAGAGAGAGAGAGAGAGAGAGAGAGAGAGAGAGAGAGAGAGATCTCTTGAGGGAGTTATTCGAGTATTTCCTACCGGTATGTAGGGTGGTTGATTGTGCAGATACTACAACGAACTAGTGTTAAATTTGATAATGTGGTTAAAACGTTTAAGTAGATGTGTATATGCGTATTCTGCTTACTTACCATAGGGAGAAAGAAGTTGATGACCCAAGTGTTTAGTAGCTGCAGACAGGGATCACATATTATCGCGGTACCAATACTCGAAATTTTTTTCGCTATTTTTTTGAACGAATTTTTTTGCACTGAAACTGGACATCTTAGCACAACTCACAACCGACCAACAACAAATAACGCATAAAGAAGAACGATGATAGAAAAACTATGTAATGTTATACACATTTCGAGAGCTGAGCAAAAAGCAAACACGTACAGAATTGCAGCTGTTTTTGGTTCAGCCATCATGAGCGATGGCATGATGGCACGTCGTCGTAGTCGTGTCGTTTTATTTTTCAGCAGCCATACAGACGATTGTATTATTCGCTATTCAACACGCTGGTTAAAAGGTTAATGGCAACCCTTGGTTTATAAGAAGAAGTCTTGCCATTATCAGTACGTTTTATCCGATTGGTGACGACGTACGCTCGTTTAACATAACAATAGCCTAATGGGTGTTGGAGTTTTTTTCTTTCTTTCTAGGCTGGTTTTTTCCCCCTGGTTCGTTCACATGGTAGCAGCATTACCCCCCTAGGATGTGAGATGTCTGTTTACTGTACATACATACATACATATGTAGTTTACACAGTGTAGAAAAAGTATAACAGATATGGTTGTTGTTGCGAACTATGATGTACAGTGCTTGGAATAAAGTTCGATGTGGTAAAGAATTTTGTGCGTAAAATGTGCTTGATAACTCGATCGCGATAGAGTGACTTGTGGTGACTCGAATAATGCCACAGAGAAGAATACACTTGCGCTGCGAAAGAAGCTGTACGACCAGCACGCAAATAAGACGAAATGTTTTTGACCCTGGACGAAATGTTAATGATAACTCGCTCTGAGCAATACACGCGGCCGAGCCGAAGATGAATAAGAACAAAAACAAGGTAAAAAATTTTCATCTCGAAGATGATGATGATGATGATGATGATGTGGAATGGATACCGCCGATCTGCTGAGTACATGGTATCAGCATCACGAAAATATCTATGTACCTGTATAGATATGATATGGCTATAGGTAGAATGGTAAAATATACTACAATAATAGAGCGAAAGCAAGTTCGACTTCGACTTGCTGGATTCGTGTGCTGTGTGAAATAGTCGTGTTGTGTGGTTTCGTCGAATACGACTGCGGTAATTGAAAAGTGTTAGGTTAAAACTTATATTTACCAGGATGAGATGTACCGGATATCTATTTAACGGCGATGCCCTTTCGTATACGGCGGATTAACGTGTATAATGTACAAATTACAATTATTAAGCCTCATTTCGTAAGACGTTCTCGGTACCACCTCGTTGAATGCATAAGTGGTGGTCAAAAAATTCTACTTGGATGGTATCGTATATATGCCTAGACCTACTATGAACGATTTGTATATTACTCGTACTTGCATATATATGTATATATATGTCAGATCCTGTAGGTACATTTTTCACTCACACACATATATATGTATATATACATATACACCAGAGAAAAACGTACAATGTGTACCTGGTTGAAATTTTTCCGCCTATTTTCATATATGTATAAGTTGCGAGTAGCTATCTAATTTGTATTTAGTTGATGAGAGTACATAATAGAGGGGAGAGTAGATGGTTAATTTAATTTTTTTCTTTTTTTTTTTTTCTATACCTATGTTTTCGCTTTTTATATTCAGACCCGACTCCATGTAGGAATAGGAAAAAAAAAAAAAAGAAGCGAGATGTGTTGTATGTATGTATGTTGTATGTAGCATAGGTACTCGCATTTTTAAGCAGCCAGCGTCACAAATCAACGAGTCGTAAAATTAAAAAATAATGAGGTGTAAGTCGAAAAATGTATGTAGAAATGCGCACGTTTATATTACAATATAATATTAACTTATAAATAAGGTGTGAGTTTATGTAGTACCTGCGTAATATTGTAATGGCGGAGTGGCGGCGTGTAGAGTGTTTAATAATAATGGTAGACTGTACTTTTTTCTTTCTTATTTTTTTCCATCGCCTATACTTATAATGTCGTACTGTGTTTGTTGAAAAAAAAAAAAAAGGAAAAAAATTGAAGCTGACAAGTGTAAGCCAAGATATTCTATAGGTGTTTCTAATTATACGGTTTTGAAAATTTTTTAATTGATTTTTGTGTTAGTCGTGGATTTTTTTTTTTTTTTTCTTTACGAAGCTATTAATCTTTTTTACAATTAGTTCCAAACAGTGGTCGGGGTTGATTTTATCGTATTTTGTAGGATCTACCGAGTGCTGGTGTTTGTCTATACGATATGACGAAAGAGAATCGGAAAAATATATTTAACGTGTAATTTATCCGGGAAAAAGAGCTTGAAAATTAATGATGTTTTAATGAGGTAGTGAAAAATTAATTACTAGTGAATTGTACTTACGGTGAAGTTAGGTAATTTGGTACTCTGTCCTCAGATTTTACAAATTATTACGGAACATTGTTGGGTGGGGGCGAGAGGCAGGGGAGTTCCAAAAAAAATTCACCCATCCCCTCCTGAGTTGCTTTTTTCCTGTTAAAAAAATCATGCTTATGCCAGAAAACTGAAAACAATCGTGGTGTGTAGCGGAAAGAGGGGGCTATATAGTGAAATTTTTTAAAACTTTTTCAGTCAATGAGTGGCGAAAATTGAACGAATAAAATTTTGAACTTTTATCACGTAAAAATCAAATGAGTTGGATGACATTTTTTTCCATAAGATACGTCTTGGTGAGTACTTCTCATTTTTGCGTTTTGAGTAATGGATCATATCAAAAATTGCACTACACCTTGAAAAATGATAATATTTTCATTTTTTTTCCTATCAAAATTGGCTTAAAATTGAACGAAACTACCATAAATGAAAAGAGCACATCAGGAAACCCTCATATCGGAATTTTCGATTTTATGCGTTTATTTTTAGATGATTTTTGAATTTTTCAGAACAGAAAATTAAAAAACTTATTAAGATGGTTGCCATAAGTACCCTACAAACTGCTCGAAAAATAGACTAATCTTGAATTCGTGTTTAGCACGTCAAATTAGCCTTATGTAGACACTTTTAACGTTCATTTTGCTCAAATTTTCAAAGTATTATTTTTTTGCTCCTATTCCTTAGTGTTGACAAGTTATAATTTGGAGAAAAATATTGAAAATTGTAAATTCATTATCGTGGTATATGTTGACTCTAGAAGAAATTCTAAGGCATATTATCTAATGGAAACATCATTCTTTATGACAATAAAATTTTTTCTTGAACGCATCGTTTTCGATTAAAATGGAAAAATAATGTGAATTTTAAATTTAGAATTTGAGGTTAGTTTCTTTAATTACATAGTTTGTAGAGTGCAAAGTACCTACGAGCAGGGAAAATTGTATTTATTGAGCAGTTGGTTTTGAGAACAGGAGGAATTGAGGAATTGGCGACATGAACTTGAAGTAAAAAAAAAAACGAAACTTGATCAGAGGTTACAAAGACAGGGAGAGGAGTTAGTTGAAATAATCTCTGGACAAATTTAGTAAATAGATGGTCCAAAGACTAAGTTATTTTTCTGATGAGTCCCAATGTGGAAATTGCATTTGTATTTGTTGGTAGAACTATTAAATTTTTCTCAATTTATCTTTCTTCGCAGTTTTCTTTTTTGGTCAAACAAAATGAAAATACTTATTATTTAAAATATAAAATTTTTAAAAAAGGTAATTGAAGGGTAATCCACCTAATTTTTTTAAGAAAAAATATTCTGGTTGAAAATTGTGGTTTTAATAAATTTTCAAAATGTAGATATGAATTAAAATGTATTTTTCTTATTTTGAAGGAAATAGAAGGGGAGGGGGATGGAACGTATATTTAATGACATCATTTAAAGAAAAATTTCAATTTTATGCAACCATTATATTTGTTAAGTATTTTAAAAAACTGCCATTGTATGCAAATAAAAGGGAATTAAGAGTTTGTGCAACTCCCTAACCTACAAATTGACTCGACTTTACAGTATTTTAACGTCTGCGACACCCCTCCCCCCTCTTCATAATGATTGAAAAGTTACATATTGTCATTAAATTATGTATTAATTATCTATTTAAGAAATTAATCGATAAACTAATTTTCTAGTTCCCTTGATTATACGATGAGAAATTTTTCAAACCATGGTAAAATGATAGTAATATCTTAATGTGGTCAGTTTTTAATTAGAAACGAAGCTCATCTTATGATAGAAAATCACAATTCCTTTTATTTTTCACGTTTAATTTTCAATTTGCAATATTTTTTTTTATGTTTATGAAATTTTTTTTCTTCAAAGAAAACTACTGTTTTTTCTTCCAACTTCTTATATGCCATTTTTATTTTGATGTGAAATATCAGGAGTGTAACAAAAAGAGCAAGAGTTCCAGGAATTTAAAAATTGTTCATTATTCATAAAACCTTTGAAAAGAATAATTTTTCTTTATAAAAACTGTGAGAAATGTCATTTTCATTAAAAAAATCCATTTTCTCGAAGCTTTGTTTACTTTATTTTTAAGAGTTCGGATTCGGGGAAACTAACCTGTTTATTCGACTCACACTTGAAAAAAAAATCGTGTCCTACTCCAGCTTTTGGAAAAAATTTAGACTTATTTTCCTACTTGAGTTGACTGAGTAGCTTTGTAGCTTTTCAATGGAAATTGTGAAATGACTTTAAATGAGCTTGATTAAAATTTGGTTTTTGCGATTCAAACCCCCCCCCCCCCTTTCTCTTCCAAATGCAAATCGAAACAATTTTTAAGAATCTTTTTGCTATGATGTGTTATATACCACGGTGGATCAAAAAAGGGTCTCCTTTTTTGGGAGGGGGGAGGGAAGAAATATTGTTTAAAATGGGAAAATCTTTGTTTAGAATTTTTCAAGAGGAATAAATTTGAAATTTTAAAATATCATTTCATAAGTTGAAAAATTATAATTTTCTGCTTTTCCACGTGCAAAATATATAATTATTTCTCTTTTTATACATAATTTTGTGTCGCTTGAAAAACTGAAAAAAAAATTTCGAAAAAGTGTTCTTTTTGGTTTTACGTGATTTACCATGATACATTAATAGAAAAAAAATAAAAAAAATATGTTTTGATAATTTTTTCCTTTCACCTCCAAAACACCTTTGAGCTGTATTTCGACCAAGCACGTTAACCCATGCCGACTTGACCTTCGAGCCAAGTATATGTACTCAATTAAAACTTTCAATTTTTGAGTTTTTTTTCAAAAAATGAAGAAATCACGTTGTAGAGCACAAGAAACAAAACATAAAACATACGAATAATTTGTTGTTGAAGATCAAAATTGTAATGGTTATGAGAGATCAAAAATTGACAAAACTATCTGTACTACTTAAATGGGCGTGAGGTGGGTCAAAAAAAGAACTAATTTTTGGATATCGACCATTTTTACTGAGGATACTTACTTTGGTCGGTGCAGACACCACATATAGGTGATTTTTGATGAAAACATCAATATGAATACCACCCCTCACTTGGAGATAAGAAGCTCAAATCTTGTGCGGTGCATTTCTCACTCAAATTATGCATCTCCAGTAAAAATGGTCCAAGTTGGAGAATTAGTTCCCGGTCCTGACCCATCCTCATTCCTGTTCGAAAAGTGTGAATATTTTTGTCAATCTTTGATCTTTCATAACTCCTGTAATTTTGATCTTAGATTAAAAACTATTCGCATGTTTTACGTTCTGTTTTTTAAGCTCTATAAGATGATATCTTCATTTTTTTTGAAAAAAAAAAACTCAAAAATTGAAAGACTCAGCAAATATACGTGGCATGGTTTAATGGGCTTCGATTTGGCCGAAATACAACTCGAAGGTGATTTGGCTGGGTGAAAGGAAAAAATTTGGGGGTATGTGTTTTGAAATTTCTACTTTTGCAAAATAAGGGACTCCCTACCGAAGAATGTTCAAAAGTTTATTATTAGCATACTTTTTGAAAAAAATGAGATCGAAAGTATATGAATAGGTATGTACCTGAATGAGTACCTATTCGAAGGGTGATAAATGTACGTACATTGAAGAAGAATTATTTATATATATATATATATATCTACTACCTTATCCACATTTTCGTACGTATATATCTGGGGCCATTTGTAGGTAAGGTACGTTCGTCGGTTCGTACATAGCAATTGTGGTTTGTTACTTTGGTACTGACCTTGTTGCATTGCATTCTTTGTTTTTGGTATGGGTACGACATGCGGTAAAATAATTATCGCGGTATTTGGAATATACCTACATGAATACATTGTACGTACCTTGTGCTATACGTGGTTGTATACTTATGTTACAGCACCATTATAAGTTATTTTCAGTAAAGGAATGCTACGAGGTATTTGTTAAATTTCGATTTCATTCGGCATAGCGTACCATATTACAGTACTACTCGTGTATAAAATAGATATGCTTGCGCGTATTTACCATTCGTATTATGTATGCAGAAAATTCCACCATCGTCACCTGGTTGTTTCACGTGTCACAGCCAAGCACCAAAAACTTCGTAGTCGATTTGCACAATTCGCGAATGTAGTAAAAACGTAACGAAAATTCTCGTCAAATCAACAATTTTATAGACTTTTAAAAGTGAAGATTTTTCATCCATCGGATACAATATCATCGACACAGTTGTAAGAAAAGACTGAAGTAGAGTGTAATAATTATTTGGTTATTCTAAGGGGTTGAAAACGCATACAGAGCATGGTATAATAAAACCGATGGTCGTTGCAGGTTTCATTTGAAAACCTCTTCTTCTTGGTTTTCATTCGTCTAGTGTGTTATTATAAAAGGTGTTTTTTTTTTTCAAACTATGTGTACGTTTGTGTTTTGTTTTGTTTCTTGGCCTACAGCTCGCTGCGTGTGTATTAAGAAGGTATCCTTTTTTGGTTGTTTTTTTCCCTGTTAACCCGCTTGCTTTCGTCTACCTCACAAGAGAAAGTTACATAACAGAGGTAATACGAACGCATCAGGAAACAATCACGTAACTCTCTTTTCTTTTATTTTTGTCCTGCGAAGTATCGATACACATAATATACCTTTTCTGTGCTAAAAGGTTTGAGTATTGTAACTCTTTTTTTTTTTTTTTATTTAATGAAAGGATGAAAGGTTCTGTTATGAATAGAACTATACACACAGAGAAACGCATGTAGAGTAGACTGCAGTCTCGAATTCGAAGGCCAACGCGCGAGTATACGAAGAATGAGAGAGAATGGTAAGAATTTACGAACGGATCGTGTACGATGAAAATAATCTCCGCGTATGGAGTGTGGAGGAAAAGGGGTGAATTTTATGCGAGATAAATCAAATCTAGTTTATGTAAATTCGCAAGCCGTTAATTAGCGTTATGTGTAATATACGCCGTGTGTGTAGTAGGTACAGTACTATACATATATATATATACTGAATATGCATTTATGCCTATGAACTCTGTGGGTTTGGGTATCGTGTATGTGTACAAGAAACAGAAAGAGAGAAGTGTAGCGAGAATAAAAGAGAAGCTATTATGCTTCATATAACGTCGTCGTCGTCGTCGGACGTGTAGCTCTTTAAAGACGCGAGCGCTCTCGTATAACTCGAGGATAGTATCCATAAATTACGTTTAATTAGTAATTAAGCGGCCGAACGGCTTCATAATCTTTTGCATTTTATGAAGTGACGAATATTATTATATACCTGCGTGTTAATAAGCGAGCTTCGCCTTATAAAATGGTAGGAATTAAAGTAGGATGACACTTTATGCGAGTCGGTCGGTACGCACGTCAAGAGACGTAGCGTAGTGCGGAAGCATATGCGTGTTTTTAACTTTTAAGTGGGCCCATAGACGCTCGTTTTTATGACGACATTAACTTACCTACTTGTACAATAACCTCATATGTATATGTAAATTGTGTGAGGAAAGAAAAACATGTTTTTCCCCCCCAAATGCCCATGGAACAGAATTCGCTAATTTTTGTAGACTTTGTTTGAGTTTTTAAGAAGATATTCGCATTGTCCATTCGTAGAATACAAAAATGGAGTACTCTGCAATGTTTTTTCTTGAACAATAAAAGTGGCACAGGTAGATATTGTAGCAAATAACTGGAACCTCCAAAAACGTACATCTAAAACCTATTCTAAATCTGTATGCCAAATTTAAACCTTCTAGCTTAATGAGAGCGGGTGGGGGGGGGGGGTTATGCGAGTAACAAACTCGAAAAATAAGAAAGACTGATACCAAAAAACTACATTTTCGGAGCTGTGAGAAGATACAATGAGGTTGAAAAGTCCAGAGCCCTAAAGGTACATCGAAGACTTATACTAAATCTACATACCAAATTTCAACTCCTTAGCTCAATTTGGAGAGGAGATAAGGGAGGGACACCCCTTATTCAAGGTTAAAAAGGAGGGAACCCTTATATCTCCCCTTCTAAGTGACCTAGGAGGCTGATTTTTAGATATGTTATGCGAATTAGGATTGCCTATCGGTTGGTTCAAATAGGATCAGTTTTTATGACTTGAGCCCCTCAGCACCCCCTTCCCCAAATTTGGGCATAACTGAATTTTGACCCGAGGTCATTCCCACTCATGTATATCTAATCCTCTGCCAAACTGAGGCTGTTTACCAAATTAGGGTGATTTTCGTTTGTATCGAGCGGAGTAAATGATTTTAGTCTTCAGCAAAACAAATAAATATCTGACAAACCTGTTTTCCCAAATTTAGCCGATGTTGGTCGGTATCAAGCTGAGTTAATGATTTTTAATTTTAGAAAAAAAAAATTAAAAATGAAAATAAATAGCTGACATGGTTCTTTTAGGAGCCCAAAATGTTTTTTTTTTTTTATACAGGCTCGTTTTCATTGACAATAAGACATAGAAAATCAGGCTAAAGAAAGTCACATATTCCGTAGAGTTGCTCATTACTTCAATTTCTCAGATTGACTAAAATAAGCTGCTGATTTGCCCTTTGAAAAAATTAAAATTTTAGGTATCCTAAATCTATATATTTTTGTTTGCTTCCCTACCGAGAAGTGCAAAATAAAAAGAGGTGTAAATGTGTAGGCCTATCTCAAAAAAATACTGTGCAATATGTCCTCTGAATGTATATTTATTGTCAGAAATTACCCCCCCCCCCCCCCTCCTCCGTTCCTTATTCGTGTCAGTCAATATCGTAGGTGTAGGCTTAAGTCAAAAAAATTGTGTGCTATATGTTCTCTGATATTTTTTTTTAATTTCCTCCCTCCTCCCCCTCACCTGCGTTCCTATTTTATGCCAGTAAATATCGTAAACATGAAAACAAAGGAGAGTCTAATAAGTGGCTGAGGGGAAAGGGGGTGGTTACAAAATTTTTCCCAGGAAGTAAGACAACCACTAAGACTTTTTCAGAAAGTATCTCAGATATTTACGTATCAAGTTATACTTTCTTAATCCACTCTGCCCTACTGTGCTTCGCATGGACCCCCAAAATTACCTAGAAATGGTCCCGGAGAAATTCTCAAACTTTATCTTGAGTGCATATGACTTCGAAGTCATGATTTTAGCGACTTTGATTCATTTTTTTATGACTGCAAAATTTCACTAGTCAGCTTCGATGGAATATTCTTAGTTTGGGTCTGTCTGAAATTTCTTGATTCGGAATTCGGCTTGAGTCTGGAGTCTAATTGGAATCTGAGTCATTTTGAAGTAATTTTGAGTACGACGCGACGCCGAAGTGACTCAAGTGAATAAATTAATCATCGAGTTCAGTGCTCTCGAAAGAGTTAGTTGGAATGAACATTTTTCTAGCACTTTTTTCCATCGTTTTAATGGCTGGAGAGGGAGAGGGGGAAGGCAGAGGCAATCAAAAAACGTGTTCAAAAAATTAATTCAATTTATAAGTAAAAATCGTTGTATCGCTTCTGTTTTTTTTTTTTTTTTTTGTCATGGGAATTGGTGGGATATTTAGATAATTCGAATCAAAAAATATTATTAACTTGATATTCAAACGCTGTGTCCTTTAATTAATAAGAATTAATATATCTTTTAATATTTTCTATTTTTTGAAAATTTTGACCAAAATTGAGGACAACTGTGCCCTCATTGCGGCTGTTAAAATTTTATTTTTTGAATGAGTTAGTTGAAATAAGCATAAAAAGGTTCCTTTTTGGCAATTTCAATTTTTTCATATTTTCAAATGACAGTTTTACACCATTGTACTCATCATAAAACATTATGCTTCTGTCTCAAAAGTTCAACTTCGATTTTTTCAAATTTTTAACCATCCATTTCGAATTCTCTTTCAATTTTTTAGTAACAAAATCGTATCTTGAAATTTGAGCTTTCAAAATTGCCCTGTTTGATGAAAAGTCTCAATTATATGGAAATTATAATAATCATCCGTACTCGCTCCTCTCCGCGTTAAGGCAGTATTGGAAGACCCACCAGGGTGAGATTCAGGGTGTTTAAGTTTGTTCGTTTCCATGGTTAGAAATCTGCAATGAGTTGGCAAAATTTTGTACCTTGAAAATTGTTACAAAAATGTCACGATCATCTCTTCCCTCTCGCCCTCCTACTCATTTAAAAAAATTCTACTTTCTAGCTAATATTCATTTTTATTAGTATCATGTTCCAAGGTACCTTTTTTTTCTTCAACAAATCAGTAATTAAGTAGTCTAAACACACGTATTAGTAAAGCTGGTTTAATTAAATTGTATACTAGCGTTTGGTATGTATTAATGGTATTACTTAAAGATCTAAAAAATATTTTTCATTTTGTTTAATTTTTTCATCATGTTAGGTACAGGTAATACTATTAAAATTAGGTGCATTTGAGATCGATAAAATTAGTCTAGAGAGGTTTGAGAGGTTTTTTTTTTTTTATAAGTATGTATAGTGGTGTATTTTATGGGCGGATCATCATTCTTCGAAATATCTGCATATTTTATTTTACGTACCAAGTCTCTGGTACCTGTACCTGTACCTAACCCAAACACACTATATGCATGTAAACTTATACATGTACGTACGTATATATGTATGCATGTTATGTTGACGAAGATGGTGTATGGATGGCCACATCGGTGAAAAAAAAACCATCCTCCTTGTTCCCCTTGGATGGCGCGCGGGGTCTCTGAAAAAAAAAACCACACTGCACTCTTGATATAGGAGACCAAAAACGTGTTTTTTAGATTGAAATTCTTCATTCTTTTTCAACGTTTGATTTATAGGTTGCGCGGTTTTAATTTATTATCGAGACTGCGTCATTCTATAGGCTTACATAAATTAAGCAATTATTCATATACGTGTACGGTTTTTCATATGCATGTACCAGTACGAGTATTATACGTATACTTGAGTTTTTTTTTTTTTTTTTTTTCTTATTTTTTCTAATGTCGTTTTTGTATATATCGAATTTACGAGAAGAAACGTATAAATTATGTTATTCTTGTAATTTTAATAGTGTTTGGATGTTGGGCTGGATATCGAAGCGTATTATACCTACGTAGGGTTGGTTGTATCCGCGGTGTACGCGGGTACGTGGACATGCAGATACATTAGATGAGCCATGAGCGAGCTTTAGATGGCCGTTCGTAAGTGGATACTGGATGCTGGATGCGGATACTAGTTTTGTGTACTGTTTGAAAATCTTAATTTGTATGAGAGCTGATTTTTAATGGGTTTTTTTCTTTCTAAAGATGCGTTTCAAGTTGGAAAATTATAGTAGAAGATTTTAAAGCTCAGTTAGGTTTACGTTTGGATATTGGAAAAACAATGGGGGGGAGGAGATTTGGGGGTAGTCAAAAATTTTTTGTAGAATATTTTTCAGAACTGACAGTGAAAAAAGTCATTTTGAATGTAAGACTTGTTCAGATAGTCGTGCTGTCGATGTTATAAAACTGTACGTTGGTTTTAGGATTTTTGAAAGCCTAATTTTCATGAAATAAATAAGATATTGGGAGCTTATTCTTGAACAGTGGACACTCCCCCTCCATCCACGTACATCTAGGACCAATACTAAATCTATATACCGCATTTCAACATCCTAGCTCAATTCGAAGGTGAGGTATGTAAGAAATGAACTTAAAAAATTAGAAAAAACGACATATTTGTTGGGCTGTGAGTAAGTGCAATGAGGCCAAGTATGTCTACGTACTAAATTTCAACTTCCTAGCTCAATTTGGAGGGGAGAGAGAGGAGGAGGCTGATTTTTGAATGCGTTACACAGCTTTGGATTGTCTATCGATTGGCTTGAAAATAAACAAGTTTTGCAATTTTAGCCCTTCAGCACCCCTTCAACCAAATTTAGATATGACTGAATTCTGACCCAAGGTCATCCCCACTCATATGTATTTATTCCGCCGCCTGAGGCGATTGACTCAATTAGGGCGATTTTAACCTACATCAAGCAGAGTAAATGGTTTTAGTATTAAAAAAAATGCGATGATCTTGCAGGACCCCGAAACGGATTTTGTTAATAACCCCCCCCCCCCTCATCGTCTAGCGATCGGTAGATCCAATATAACCTGAGAAATCCGGTGAAGAAATATCAAAATAGAATTTAGTGAAGATTTTGTTGTTGAGGAAATGATCAGTTGGAGTGTGTTTTTGGGCGTTTCAATTTTAGATTTTTCTTAGATGTTGAATGAAAGGGGGGAGAGGTAATGAAAGTTGCAAAACGGCTTCAGATGATGAGATGAACGTGGTGAAAAATTTTAAATCTCTCATTTAACTATTGACTTCCCTCAAATTGATATGCTTCCAATCAATGTTAAGAGTGGGGAATGGTGGACTTAAAGTCAATCTACATGCCAAATTTCATATTCCTAGCCCAATGGGAGGGGGGGGGGTATGCGAAGAACAAACTCAAAAAATAAGAAAAACCACCAAAAAAACAACTTTTTTGAGGTTGTGCAATGAGGTTGAAAAGTTTAGACCCCCGAAAGGCACATCTACAGCCGCTACTAAAACCCCCTTTTTTTTGGCCGATTCCAATTATTTCATCTTTCTAGCTCAGTTTAAAGGTGCCAAAAAACCACATTTTGAGGTTGTAAGGGGGAGCAATGAGTTTGAAAAGTCGAATTCCTCAACAGGCATATCTATGGCCCCACTTCGTAGCTTAATTTGGAGTGAGGATAGGTGAAGAATGATCTATTTTCAAGGTCAAAAGATAGAAAAACCCCTCATATCTCCCCTCCTAATTGACCCAGAAGGCTGATTTTTGGATATGTTACACAACTTTACATTGCCTACCGATTGACTTGAAAAGGAACAATTTTTGCGTTTTTTAGCCCCTCAACGCCCCCTCTCTTAAATTTGGGCACAACTGAATTTTGATCCGAGCTGATCCGGACTCCAGAATACTGAATTCTTAGCCAATCGAAGCCTAGTTCCCAAATTTGGTCGATCTTGGTCGATATCGAGCTGAGCAAATGGTTTAAAGTTTCGGAGTAAAAAAATATAAATATTGATAACTGACTTGCCCAAAAAATGGTCGTAATGGTAGACTAGAACCCCAAAACGGATTTTGTTGATATTCTCCTCCCCCCCTCTTCATCCGGAGTAGGTCGATCGACCGTAATAGCCTGGTTTAAATTTATAAAACGGCATCGAAAATTAAGCTTAAAATTGATGTTTGGATGTCGAAAAAAAAACTATAGGATGGTCAAAGATCAAGCTGAAGAGCTCATATTTTTACTATGCGTTCATTTGACTTAATTTTGTACTTTCGGTTAATTAATTCCCCCCCCCCCCCCCCCCCCCCCGTATCTCAACCTCCACTTTCAAAAAAAAACAACTAAAGTTGAAATGTTCCAATGATTATTGATGGAAACCTGGTGCCTATGGTTTTGAAAGTGCATGGTTTGATGAGTATCAGGTTTCTACAGCACAACATGTTGAGAGTACGAAGGGAGGGTCCGTTTGCATTGAAGATTGATTGATACTGTGATATGAATGTATGCTGATGACAAATTCAAATCGAATCATGGAGAATTTAAATTTGAGAGGGGAAAAGAGTGCTTTATACCTCATACAGTGCATTCTGCAGATTTCGGTGTTTAAATCATCCGGGCTGGCATTGCCAACTCTCCCTCCTCCTTTACCACCATTTATAAGGTTTGAAAAATTTTATCGATCCAATTTCTCAAAAAATCCGTAGGCTTTGAGGGAGGAAGGGGAAGGGTGAATTTTTTTTTGCAATGTACTATCTTGATAATTATAAAATTGTAGATATATTTGTAGATTAAGAACTTATCGATACTAATTGGATGTTTTATTTTTTGTTTCAGGTAAGCGTAAAATATTTCCACTCGGCAGAATTCATTGTACAAATGTTTGAAAATAAGTAGGTAGGTACCTACTTAATTACATCTACGTAATGTAGTATATACTTAACCGAAACCCAGCCGACCAACCAATATATGTTCAGATATCATGAAAAGGTATCTTTTATTATATATGGGTGGTACGTATTAAGTATTTGGTAATCTGTGTGACGATTTATAATGATAGACGACTGCTAAGGACGACATTTTTAGCGCAATATACTACACGGTTGACCTCTACGATGGTATTTGGCTAGGCTCATTAAGAAAAGCAGGCAGGCCTATGGTTGGTATATATATATACGATGACGACAACGATGCTCGGTACCCTCATATTATGTTGCGGTTTTTCAAACCTAACAAATCTACCCCTTTTTTTTGCACAGTTGATGCAGCAAAGTAGTGAAGAAAATCCGACTGTGCGAGAAATAGCCATCTTTTAACGATGCGTTCAAAGCTGAGTCTTCGAATCGTTTATTTTTGTCTACTTTTTGTATTTTTCTCATTAATATTTCGACGTAATTTTCGGCATAGTTGGGTGAAGGAAAGGCGTTATAACAATAGCATTTTTTAAATAACTATACCTACGTTACTGGAAGGCGATATCTTACATATATATATACACACACTTTTACACAGACACACCTCTGGAGGTTTGAATCAGGTAGCTAGCTGCACATTAGAAGCATTATATACTGCTGGTTTGCGAATTTTTCTTTTTAATCGAAGCTCGTCGTCTGATTGGAAATTTGTGCTGTACGATTCGTCGTAATGGAGTTGAACGAGTCTCGTGTTTTTCTCGATTAATTAAAAAGAACTAGTAGTATCGTCGATTAGGTTGACTAGACACGAAACCTTGGTGCTTTTTCCCCCCCATTTTTCAAACGAGCGAAGTTCCGAGTTAGTGTTTTTTTTTTTCTATCTTTTTGACGAGGATATCTCGTTTCCATTGTGGAAGTGTTTTTTTTTTTTTTTACCGTTTGGTTCGAGAAATTCTTCGTTTGATATGGTACGAGTGGTGATGATGATGGTGATGGCGGTGCGGAGTCTAGAGCGATAGATTTAATATAGGAGAGCTCATTAGCGGATACCTTTCGAAGAGAGATTACCCCGCTTGGGCAGAACTACGACGACGTCGCGTCGTTGGTTTACCTATTTTTATTTATTTTACATCAACTTCCATTATTGGTTGAGCAATACGCGGTAACCGTAACCGGTTACGAGTCGGCGAGTGGTAAAGCGTATTGTCGAACGTGTTCCTACAATGTTTCCATACTGATGAAAATAATTGGTCGACTTGGGATATTTATGCCGAACTAAATGGAGTTTGTTATGTAGACGATTGTAATACGCAGTGTTGTACCTCCTCTCTCTGCCTTCTCATCCCATCTTGAGTGTGTTTCGATCGGTAATTCGAGTTTTTATATATTTTTTTTTCGCTCGCTTATATGTAGCAAAAAAAAAAAAAAATGCTGAACGATGATGGCGGAGAAGAAAATAAGAAAAGGATGTGTCTTTGTTTTTTACTCGATGTTGGTCGTTTAATTGTAAGCTTTTGCTGCGGTACTTTTTATTTAGCTGATGCCATTATCGTCGATGTGCAGCTTTGTTTGTTGGCCATATGACGAAGCTCTTATTATTGGAATTTATTACGCTCTGCTGTTCATCATCGGGGCTTATATAGGGACTTATAAGGTGTCGAATGGTGGTTCGTACGTAGATATATGTGGAGGAAGCTTCTTATACTGAATAGACTGATATGACAGGGTGGCCAATGTGTCTCATCGAATTGTGTATAGGTATTTTTATCGATTATAATATAATACACATTCAGGCTGATATTACGATATCGAATGTACGACTACGTGCGTATCATATGTCGTAAAAATGACCCATCATAGGCGAAACTTGCGAATATTTGCTGTGCCCCTGTACCTACCTACGTATAGTAAAAACGATGATAAATCAAAAACTGCTGGCAATTTTCGGCTACCCGTTTACGTGTATAATAAAGCGAGTTTTTGACTCGGTGACGACGACGACGACGACGATGACGCGACGTAATAAAAGGACGCTTCCGAAACGTATTACGACGACGTTTATGCGGACGAAATATGTCTCTTAATATGAAGGCCTCGTTGCAATAGGTGCAATATTTCAGCGAGAAAATTTAACCTAAAGGATTTACGACGTTATTAAAATAGTAAAACCGGAAATTGTCTGGAAATCGACAAGGGTTGTGGCGTGACATCCCTTCAACACATGTTGCTATACGTTTACGTATTACTGTATATGTATAGCTTAGCTATACGTAGATAGTTGAAGCCTCCCTCCTTTCGTTGCCTTCCTCTAGAATATACCATCGTGGTACGAGTATGCAACGTGTAGTAATATCCAACTGCGTTATGCGTTATTTGTCCCTTTAACGTTTTTGGAGTTCCTCTATTTGTCTGTGTCTGTGTGTGTGTGTGTGTGTGTGTGCAGTATGTAGTTATGCTGCTGTGTATATAGATATGTAGACAACCATTCATGCAACTATTGGTTAGGGTGGTGTACTGTATACTGTGGTGGGAGGTAAAGAGATAGAAAATGCTTATTGGACGAAAAGTTATGCGCCAGTATAGTTGTACATGTAAATAACGAGCCATATTTTGCTGCTTGTCGTCATCGTCGTATATTTGTCTTTGTGGTGGATAAGCATATCTACGTATAATTTTTTTACCCTTATGTGCCCGTTATAGTACTCAATGGAAGTATGATGGAGTGTAATTTTTTCAGACAACAAGGTGTTTCGTATCGTTTCGTTATCAGGGAAAGAGGTCGATTTTTTTCGTTAAGTGAAGAAGATATACCTAACAAATCAGCATTCATGGAACAAAAAAGGGAATGCTGTGGGTTTTTTTTTCTTGAACAGTAGTATAAGTAAAGGTAGATATTGAAGTGAATAGCTGAAACTCTTGAAAGGCCAGTAGCATTTTTGATTTAAACCATGAAGACGAACTGTTGGTGTGGTTGTTACTGAATTTTTGATACGTATATTTCTTGGATGGAAGAAGTAGCAGCTTTAATGCGTTCAATTTATACTTTTGTTTTCGTCTTGATAAGCAGGACTCCTGGTGGAAATGATATCGTTGAGGTAATGCCGAATTTAGTTGGGTCGATCTCTGGATGACTTGTCAGTACCTCGGTTATGGAGCTATTTTCTGAGCTTGGAACAAGTCGAACTTTGTTCTCAGTTTTTGGAGCTCTTTTCTTTTAACGATGACGACAACGTGTTTTTTGATGTTTTACCTCATTCAAAGGTTGAGATGGTTGTGATGGAGCATTTGCAGCTTTAGTAGTGGGTTTCTGCCGACTAACTATTGTAGACCATAAAGGTTTTTGGCCAGAGGTGGAAGCAGTAGAGTTGGACTCCTACTAAATCTGCACATCAAATTTCAACATCCTTACTCAATTTGGAAGAGAGATATGCGACGAACAAACCAAAAAATTAAGAAAAAACGACCAAAAAGGTGCATCTTTGGGGTTATGACGGGGTGCGATGGGGCTAAAAAATGACCCCCCCCCCCCAATGCAGACCTGAGACCTTTGGTAAATATACATACCAAATTTCAACCTCCTAACTCAATTTGGAAGAGAGATATGCGACGAACAAACCCAAAAATTAAAAAAAAAACGACCAAAAAGGTGCATCTTTGGGGTTATGACGGGATGCGATGGGGCTAAAAAATGAACCCCCCCCCGAAGGCAGATCTGAGGCCCTTGGTGAATATGCATGCCAAATTTCAACCTTCTAATTCAATTTGGAAGAGAGATGAGCGTGGAACAGTCTTTTTTCAAGGCTAAAAAGGGGGAAAACCTCAATTTCTCCCCTCCTAATTGATGTAAGAAGTTAATTTTTAAATAAGTTTTATAACTTTTGATTCTCTATTGATTGGTTCAAAAAGAAACGATTTTTTGCGTTCTTGGTCCCTCAGCACCCCCTCCCTCTAATTTGGACTTAGCTGAATTTTGACCCCAGGTCTTGTCTACTCTTTTATATCTAATCCGCCTTCAATCTGAGCCTATTAGCCGAGTTTGAGTGGTTTTGGTCAGTATCAGGCTAAACAAATGACTGTAGTCTTCGGACGAATAAAATAATTGAAAAAAAAATACAAATAATATCTGACCTCGTTAAAAATGGATGTAGTGATCTTCTGAGACCCCAAAACGAATTTTGTTCGTACTGTCCCCACCCTCTTATCCGTTCAGGGATGTCAAGTGGGGGGGGGGGGTTCCTCTACTATGAAGTCCGAAATGAACTTTCTTCTAAATTCGAGCATTTTAATTTTAGAGAAAATTTCATGGAAAAATTACTGATACTGAATTTTTCCTCCACAAACAATTCTAAAAATAACTTTCTTTTAAATTCAACTATTTCTGAGAACATTTCATGAAAGAAATTTAGCCTACGTTAGCATAATGAATGTAGCATAATTTTTTCGAATTTTTGACATAATTTAGCATAGTTTTTACGTAATTTGAAATTAAAAAATGTTTGGTTATTGGCAACACTGGGTATGTCGTTTCCAGTTGCTTAGTATTCTCAAGTATTTTACCGGAATAGTCAAGCTGAAAAATTGAAACATTTTTGTATTTTTGAATGACGAATAAAATTAGTGAAATTTTGTGCTGTGAGGAAAAAGTTAAAGAAGTAGTTTCGAAGACCTTGGTGTGTCATATGATAAGCGTGTGTCAGCTCAGCAATACTTATTTTTTTATTTTTTCAACAGGCTCACAGGACTTCAAGTTTAATCATTTTTTGACATGGCTTGTGTAAAAAAAAATATGTAATATTTTAAAAGTGGCCACACTGTCTAGATTGCGAATATTGACTTGGTTATTTTTTAATCCGATTCCCCTTTACTCGTATTTTTGAATTTTAAACTTACTTTGAGACATGAAAGAGTCGGATCACGAAAACGAAGTTGATATTCGATCTCAGCAATGTCGAATTAGTAGGAATTAATATGCTACAGGCTGTTTTTGTTATTTTTCAATATTTCTCCATTTTATGGCGTCCAAGGGTACACTCGGATTCAAGAAATAAACAAATTTTCAAACTCAGCGATCTCAAATTAGTAACAATCGATATGCCGATTCATCTTTTCCACCTTAGTTTTATTTCGAAATTTACCATCTTCCTGAAAGACTAGTTGAGAAAATGGTCTATAACTTGTAAATATATTTGAGTTCTTAAATTGAATTTTTTTATTATTTAAGAGTTTATTCCACATTGGAAATTATTGACCTACTTAGAAAATGGATTTCAAACTTCCAATCGTGTACGGTATCTTCTTTGAAACTGTAGCACTCGTATACCAGTTTTTTTTTTCTATTTCTTATTTTCTCATGGTATATTAACGATCTAGTTTTTATTTATACTACAGTATCGCATTTTACAGACAAATGTGTTGGAAAAAAAAAAAAGTATAATTAAAATGGAAAATTCGTGTTAAGTTAGTCGGGATAATTTTATAATATTTTATTATATTAAAAATACGACTTAAAAGCTCGTAATCTTAAACTAGTCTAACGCGTTTGCAAAATCGACCATATTCGCACGATACGAACGGTATCGTTTACGTACCTTACCTAACTACCTACCTATATAGTGTTTTTTCGAGGTGCTTCATTTTTTCCTTCCCCCTTCATACACCATTCCTTATATGTTCCATTGTAGTTGGTCTCTTCTTTGTTTTTTTTTTCTTCCCTTTTCCTTGGCTATGCTGCTGTTCTCTCTAAAAGCGCATTTAAAAAGAAAACCGCCCTTAAAACGTGCTCGGATAAAGAAATGAGGTAATAGATAGCGCAGAACGGGATCAAAATAAGGATTTATTGGTCGAAGAAGGTTTTTCGAAAACCATGCTCGGGCTCGACTCGCTAACATGCGTTCGCCACCGATGTTGTATCTACCTATCTACTTACTTACTTACCTATCCTCGTTCTAACCTATATGTGTCTGTAGTGTACCTAGCTGTGTGAAGGTAGGAGGAATGTATAACGCTATCCAAACTTTCATTTATCTTTATAACTGAAGGATTTACGACTTTTGCAGCTTTAAATACGCGCGAGATAAACTCGCCCGTATTATAGGTTCATACCCTTTGTGTAGTTACCTACCAAATCCGGCACCTGTGAAGTTCTTCCAAGGTTTTGATATATCAGAGGGTAGTTTTGTATAATAAGGTGTACTGAAAGCGCTGATTGTGTAGAAGGCGGTGAATCTGTCTTAGAAAACAATATCAACTTTTTTTATCTCAAAAGGTCAACAGCAAGATTAGGCATATATAAGGTTCGGTTCTAATAGCTGATTTAAGGCTCCTATTTCTCTTTCCCTTCTCCACTCGTCATTTTGTGTTCATTTTGTAGACACATAAAATTCAAACCGTTGATATACATTGAGCAGTAGGGGGGGGGGAGAAGTGATTAAAAGTCAACCGTAATGAGAAAACATTTTGACAAATATTTTGGACCCCTAGCGCAAATATTTTCACACAAAGGAGTAAAACGCATTTTTTTTTATTTTTTGTTTTTCTTCAAATGTAGGCAGAAATTTTGATTTTTTTTTTTCAAATAGCTTCTATTTTTCCCATTATACTGGTGTTTTGAAATCTTCGAGGAGCCATTTTGTAGTGAAAGTTCAGAACTAAAGTGGGAATTTTTTCCTCAGAAAACGTGTTATTCATCGATAAATATATTATAAAAGTTTCAGAAGTGTTGAAGGGGTAGAACGGAGTCAAAAAAATTAAAACCTGACAATCCTTCGTATTGAGCCCGTAGAAAGGGTTACATTTTCCACGATGCTCTCGTGGGAGGTTCGATGTTTACGAGCTTACGTTTTCTGTGAGAAGAACATAAAACATTCCTCAAGTATAGCTTCATTTCAAGTACTTAATTACTAGCGCGTTGAAAATTCTGAAGAAGGCTTTAGTTACTTTCGGGGGGGGGGGGGGGTTAACTTGATACTTTTTGTGTAAGACCCTACTTTGACGTCTTGACCTGTCGTTTTGTGTACCGAAGGAAACTGAAAGAAATTGTGATGATTTTTATAAAATTATTCGAATCCGAAATCAACGGAAGGTTGCACTTTGATAAGCTCTCAAATTCTTGATTTATTCTCCCCCCCTCCACTTCAGCACAGATCGTTTTGATGAAATGTTGAATTGCGGACATGGATGTCATTTTCATATGCATTGGACCTCCTGAAAACGAATTAGCGGTCAAATTTTCATTCGAGCCATTTTTCTTGGTTGGTCAATTGTCAAATTAACATTTCATGTCCTATACCTACTTGCATAATATTAAAAATACATCAAGCTCTTTCTAATCTCTGGTGAGGGTAGGGAGAAGTGGGATGCCCTACGGCTAAAAAGTCGACACCACCAAAAGGCGCATTTAGGACCCATGCTAAATATGCATAACAAATTTCAAATCCTAGCCCAATGGGGGAGCGAGGAGGAGTATGCGAGCAGCAAACTCACAACCAACAAAAAAACAACTTTTTCTTGGTTATAAGAGGTTGCAATAAGGCTGAAAAGTCGACACCACCAAAAGTTGCATTTAGAACCCTTGCTAAATTTACGTATCAAATTTCAACTTCTTAGCTCAATTTGGAGGGGACTGAAAAAATAAGAAAAACCACCAAAAAAACTACATTTCCGGGGGGGGGGGCACGAGGCTGAAATATCAAAATCACCGTGACCTTGCATACCAAATTTCAACTTCCTAGTTCAATTTGGAGGAGAGATATGGAAGAAAGAGCTTCATTTTTCGACGTTGAAAAGGGCGAAAGCCTTCATATCTCCCCGCATAATTGACTTAGAAGGCTGATTTTTTGACATGTTATGCAACTTTAGATTATCTATCAATTGGTTCAAAAATAAATAATTTTTTTGCGATTTCGGTCACTTAACACTCCTTCTTCCTAATTTGGACATGAATAAATTTTGACCCGAGCTCATCCCTACTCTGGTATATCAAACCAGCCTCCAATTGAAGCCTATTTCCCAAATTTGATAGACTTTGGTCGGTATCCAGCCATTAATCCGTGTATCAGAGATATTTTCAAACACTCAGCTTCTTAGACCAAGAAGTAAATTTTATATATACACCTCTTCCTGCACTTTCTCGCTGTACTATTTCAAATTTTGTACAAAATATCAAGCTTGAAAAATTGCCATGCTCCGTTTTCCAACTTTAGGGAACGTATAATTCTTATCAAAAGTGCGATTAATTATTCAGATGAAAACATTTCGAGGAGCATTTCTCTGGAGAAAAACTTTTTTAAATCGTGAACGATAGGCGATTTTTTTTTCGCCGACCGAACCGCATTCCTTCGCCGAAATGTTATTTTCTTCTCAACGTTTTCAGGTCATTAGATGCTACGCCGGATGAAAAACATCGAGAGGTATTAAGAAAATCTATCTCATCGCCTTCGTTTTCTTACCGATATGCGGGTGGCTTTAAATCGAAAACTTACGACGTGGTTTTTTTTTTTCGCGCCAATTTATGAACCATTTTATATACGAGTATGAGAAAGATACCTACGATTACAATAATTGGTTGGAAGAAAGGCGAAAGCCGGCAATAGGAAGGAAAAACTTCCTAGTAACCTTCTTAATTAAATGGCCTCGTCGAGTATAGAAAGAGGCTTAAAATCTCCACAGACACAAATAAAGCGAAGCAGATACCTACGACTACGTATAACGTATTATAAGGAGGAAAACCAGAGACATAATGAGAGATGGAGGTAGAGAGACGGACGAGACGCAGGAAAACCCGACCAAACCCAGTAACCGCATCAGCAATCGACTGGTCGCGTGGAAAACTTGCGTAAAATGGGCCGACTTTTGCGACGACTACGTGAAAAAAAAAAGAAAGAAAGAACCACTTATTATATAAGTAGATATTGGCGACAAACGAAGAGAGAAAATGTTGCTTTGGGTTGCAGAAAGGGTATTCGACGACGTCGACGTCCTCTCGGGCTGGCAAGGCGGACAAACATGGCAAAAACTCGATATCGTTCGACTTGTCTGTGCTGTACTCTTTATCTATGGTACGAGTGTATCCTGCCCTCCCGAGTCCCGACGAGCGACGACGGTGGTATTATAACGATACGCGAAATGAGATATACCGATTTGTAATGTTATTACTGGCAAAAACGACAAATACAAATATTTTGGTAAATCGCCAAAATATTCGACGAAACAAATCATTTGCACGATGGCCGGGATGGGCCGAGAGTAGCAGTATCCCGGCCCCGCTGTATAATAATTCAAAACCAACGGATTCGCTTTGGCCTCCATTCTGATGCCGATGCCGGAATCCTTTAGGGAGATTCGAGTGAGACTCGGATCGGGTTAACGTTGTTACTAGTCGACATGCCCATACACACGCACCCTCGCTCACACTTATACTCAAAAGAGTTAACGAGGAGAGGGCGAAGAATCGAAATCGAAATTTCTCTCTCCCTTGTAACTCTATACATATAATTAGCTCTATCATCTCTGACTGTTTTTGTTGTTCGTTTTTGTATCTGAATTACGAGTTCGGATTAAGTAATTTCATTTTCTTATCGCGTATCATCTTATAAATTTAATAATCGTAATGGTAACGTGGATTCTATACTAAGGGTTCGGTAGCGGAACGAAATTTATTGCACCTTGAACCAAAAAGACATATACGTATATATTGCAGTCGAACAGAGATGCTTTCTTATGGTTGGGTGAATTTTTTTTTTCTTGTTCAATGGTTCAGTTCTGTATCTATGTATCATACCCAATAAATGGCTGCTGTGTGACATGGCATTTGGGAGTAAAATATTATCGAATGGGAATTGATAAATTATTCGAAAATGATTAATCGCAGTACATAACAGGTAGTGCTTAAAAGTTCCCAAATAATCTCAATTTACCTTTCCCAGCGAAAGTTCAAAGTCGAAAAAAATACCAAAACTTTTCAAATATTGTAAAATTTTTTTTTTTTTTTTTTATTAAAATATATTTATTATTGTTATTACCCAAAATAACCAACGGTGATAATTTATCATCCCTATCTTCTTGAACGAGACCAGAAAAACGTTTTTTTTCACACTTTTTTGAAATATTTTAAAATAATTCGAGAGAAATTCGATTTTGAAAAAATTTCAATTATAATGGTTCCAATACAGTTATTTTAATTCATCTTACCTATTTTCAGCGATTTGTCTCCTTCTTCACTTTTTCCGTTGTCCATTCTATGAGAAATACGACGTTTCCTAAAAATCAGTGTAAGTGAAAAAAGGCTTCCGATGATTTCAATGCATTAAGAACACTGTACTACAACTATTTCAATTGAAATTTCATCAAAGTCGAATTTTTTTCGAATTATTTTACAATATTTGAAAAAGTGGAAAAAATAACGGTTTTCTGGCCTCCCTCAAAATGAGGGCGAAGATAAAAAACTACAAATAATGATTACTTTGGATAAAAATAACAGTAACAGAGTCATTTTCAATAAAATTTTTTAAAATTTCTTCTATGCAATTTTTGAGAATTTTGTGGTATTTTTGTAACTTTAAGCTTTCGCTGGGAAGGGTAAATTTGAACTTTGAGGGGTAAAATTTTACCACATTTAAGGTCATTTAACAAATATAAAACACTACCCATGGTTAATTTTCCAAAATTTGCGAAAATCGATCCGCCCCCATGTACACTAGGTTAGACCAAATTTTGATTTTTTTTTTGGTAATCTGCTAAGTCGAAGTCATAGTAATTACAAAATAACTTTAACAAATTTTAGCTTTCTATTTCAATTATTTAAACTTGCAAACTGACTCAAACTTTGCCATTTTCAAAAATTTTTTAAAAATCGGAAAAATTTCAAAAATAAAATTTTTATACATATTAATACCCAAAATTATTATTGTTGGTAATTTTTCACCGCTTACTGTTTTTTCAGGGGGTTTCAAAAAATGTTGCTTTTTGGCAAGAATTTAGGGCATTAAATTTTAGCCTGATTTTTTATGTCATATTGTCAATTAAAACCAGCCTATTACGATCTATCGACCTACGACAGTTGAAAGGGAGGCGGGTATATTAACAAAATCCGCTTTGAGATCCTAGCAGACCATTACGACCATTTTTGGCCACGTCGGATATTTACTTTAATTTATTTAATTTTTTTCTCCAAACTGAAAAATTATTTGCTCTGTTTGATATCGACCAAAATCGATAAAATTCAGGGAAATAAATTTCGATTCGCATGCTATTTGATATTCTGGAGTGGGGATGACTTCGGATCAAAATTTAAATGTACCCAAATTTGGGGGAAAGGGTTTTGAGCGGTTATTGTCGCAAAAAATGTTCCTTTTTAAATTAATCCATTGGCAATCTAAAGTTTCCTAACATATTCAAAAATCAGCCTCTTAAGTCAATTAGAAGGGCAGATATGAAGGGTTTTGCACTTTTGACTTGGAAAAATGGCTATTCCTCCCCGATCTCCCCTTCATATTGAGCTAAGAAGTTGAAACGTATTATGTATGTTTAAAAGATGTCCTAGATGTGCCTTTTGTGGGTCTCAACTTTTCAGCCTCATTGTACTCCCCCCCCCCCTCCCACAGCCTCAAAAATGTAGTTTTTAAATTGGGTTTTCTTATTTTTTGAACTTGTTCCTCGCATAATTCCCCTCCGTATTGAAGTAAGAAGTTGATATTTTGTATGATGATTTAGTAAGCGTTCTAGACGTGTTTCGTCCTCATTTCATCTTCCCTCCCCCTCATTACCCTCTGATTAGGAAAAACTCATGGTGCAGCGATTTACATCATTAAAAATGTTTTTTTTTTTTAGTAAATTCATATTGCAATGGGCCGAATAAACATACATTTCTTTATTCAAGGTTGGTTTCCATCTCTTGTGCTATTTTTAGGGGTTCTCAATAGGTATCCCAACACATGAAAATGCAGTATAAATGGTTCAAATATAGAAATAAATAAATGATTACTTGCTTTTGAAATACATAGAATATATTCCCTAAGATGAAATTTTTTTAGGAAGGTATTTTTTCATTTGTAACGAATTTATTGTAAGTAAAAGATGTGAAAAGTAACCATTTTTGAGTGTCCCTGAAAAATTGACTTTTTATTTAGGAGAACGTTTTCCGCAGAAAATTTCCTTCATATTTTTTTTTTAGAAAATCGTTAAAAAATCAAAAAATGCAAATAGTGTCATCTCTTAAAAATCTATAAAAAAGGGGGGTGGTGGAAATTTGCCAACAATGATCAGTTGGAGTATAAATATGGCTAATAATTACATTTTTGGAAAAAATTTTAAACAAATTTTTTTAATTTTTTGAAAATAGGCAGACTTTGAGTCGGTTTTGCTTGCTTAAAAATTGAATTAGAAAGCTGAAATGTTTGCTCTTGTGAGGTCCTTCGGCAACTATTGTAACCTCAACGTTGATAGATTTTCAAAAAAAAGCAAAACATGCACTTCTTACATATTTTTAGATCTACTTCGCGCAAAACGATTAATATTATACCTTTATCCTTCTTACCGTATGCACATATAACTGTAGTCTGCTTCGACTTCGAGTCTCCGCGGATTAACAATAAATAAAAATATTCGCTCCATCGCGTCGAATTTGTAGGCCTATAAATAGTGCTATGGAGACACGTAGTACTCGATTCGTAGACTTTACACTCGATATAACAGATCCACTCGTTTAAAATAGGTTTATATCGCGTATTAGTATCGAGGATAGATGGGCATGAGGGCGAATAGAAATAAGAAAAATAAAACGAAAAATAAGATCAACATGTTGTTTCCATCTACATAGGTTTCATTTGCCAAGAAAAGAATAGTACGTAAATTAGATTTCCGCCACCGCCTCCATTTCATTTATACTGAGACAAGAGTCCCACCAGCGAGGTGTATAGACAGTGAGACGCAGACTGCATTTCTCTTCCGATGTCGTGCAATGCACCCTTCTCGATTGAAAGAAGTACGAAGGAGAAAAAAAAAGTAAGCTGCAGTTTACACCCCTTTTACTCGGATATATCTACGTACCTAAGCCGTGACGCATTTCGAATAAAAATCGTTTACTCTATTGGGAAATGTCGTTTACCTCGTACCCTCTAAAATAGTATATACTCGATTTACCCTACCGTACCTCACCCGGCCATAAATCGAGCACGATACCCCCGCCGATAAGACAACTTGTAATGTCTTATTTAAAGAATTCCGACGAGCCGGAAAATTATTACTGTTTTTATGGCAATTGGAAAAATTCACGTTTAAATGTTTAGGCTCGATTCCAAATTTGAAAGATGGCCTATGTAGGTTTAATTTGCTGCTAAAAGAGACGTTCGTTTTTTCGCTCCCTTTTGGAGTAACAATTTAAATAGGTGTCTCGTTCCACCTTGTATGTATCTTTTTCGAAGTCTTTAATTGGTATAAGAAAAATGCATATATATATTTTTTTTTGGACAAATGCGGATACTGGCAACTCGAATATCTTCAATGTTACCATATGGGAAGTTGAATTTCGTACGTACCTCCCTATAGTCATGGTATTCATATTATAGGTACCTATCTACCTAGCTAGCTACCTACTTGTGTATGTAGTATACGGATATATTATGTAGTTGTAACGCTAGTGAACGATTTAAAAGTCGGTAACATTTGTTGGCTTGAAATTAATTAAACAACGGGTGCGAAAGTTTTATTTTAAATTATATATAAAAGGAGGACGAAGGCGGCAAAGTTACAGAGGTGGGGCGGGGGGGGGGGGGGGGGATAAAAACAGGTGCAGAATGGTGTCTCTGTTGTATCTGCGTGTTGAACGTCGCGCCGCCTTTGCAAAGTCGTCGGCTGCTTCGTTTTTCGCGTAGTATATGGCAGAGTGGGTACGTTGTTACCACCCCGTCCCGTGCCGTCACGTCGGCCACCTCTTACACCCACTCGCACCCTATCGAGGCGATGGTGCTGCCGTATTTTGGCTGCACCCTCTATTATATCAAATCGCGAAAACCTACTGTAACGTTGGCGAAATTAATGGCGATAGCGTTGCGTATAGTAACATAAAACGAACGTATGTATAAGAGGAAATCAACGAGGTGGCGGGTGGTTCTCTCGCGTGTACTGCCAGGTAAGGGTGGTGTATTATGTAGGGCGCGGCGAATCGCTAAGTATATCTACGAGCTGTTGTGTGTGTGTGTGTGTGTACTACGTACGGGTCCTAGGTCCTTGGTACGTACCTTTAGCTCAGGTAAAAATAACAAAGGTGCGCGTTTTAGAAGCCGAAGCGATATTAGGGTGGTGTTTTGGGAAAGTTTTTTTTTTTTTTTAATATTATTTTCATTTGGTTCGTAATTAAGGGTGATTTTTATAAGGTTACAGATTGCATAGGTAGGATGGCTGGATTGGTAAAGAGTTTAGGTTTGAATGCTCAGAAGAATTGATGTTATGTTCCCAAACTTTGTACTTTAAATTTCGATCAGGGAGTTGGCGTTGGTTTTAATTGTTTTGTTTTTTTTTCACCGAACCGAGCGATTCTAAAGTGATGGAAGGATTTACATTCCAAAGTACAAGATATTATCCCAAAAATGAGAAAAATAAAGGTTGTGTTCGATGGCGTAACCAGGAATGACTCAAAGCTGAGGGTTTTATTTTCAGGGTGTGGAATTATAAAAACGAATGAAATAGTATGAGAGCAAATCGTTTTTTTCAGTCTGATTTTCGTGAGATATTACTCGTATAGTTATATGAATTTACGCGATGTTTTTCTTAATAAATAGTGAGGGTAAGGAGGGCTCAATACGGCTAAAAAGTCGAGGCTCCCAAATGGTACACTTAGGACGTCGACAAAATCTGCTTGCCAAATTTCAACTTCCTGGCTTTATTTGAAGGGGAGTTATGCGAGGAACAAACCCTCAAGACATAAGAAACCCTTCGCAACGTGGTACATTTCTGGGCTATGAGGTGATGCAATGGGTCTGAAAAGCCGAAACCACCTCAAAGGAATATCTATGGCCTCTAAGAAGTGCGCGTACTAGATTTCAACTACCTGGCTATATTTGGAGGGGAATTATTCGAGGAACAAACTTGAAAAATGAGAAAAAACGACCAAAAAAAAAAACATTTTTGGGCTTGTGAGGGGTGCAATGATGCTAAAAAGACGAAGGCCCCAAAAGGCTCATTTAAGGCCACTGCTAAATGTATATACTAAATTTCAACTTCCTGTCTCAATTTGGAGGGGAGTTATGCGAGGAAGAAACTCAAAACATAAGAAACCCCTTACAACGTGGTATATTTCTGGGCTATAAGATGATGCATTGGATCTGAAAGGCCGAGACCGCCTCAAAGACATAACTATGGCCCCTACCAAGTGCGCGTACCAAATTTCAGTTACCTGGCTGTATTTGGAGGGGAGTTATTCGAGGAACAAACTCAAAAAATAAGAAAAAACGACAAAATAAAACACATTTTTGAGCCTGTGAGGGGGTGCAATAATGCTAAATAGACAAGGGCCTCAAAAGGCTCATTTAGGGCCACTGCTAAATGTATATACTAAATTTCAACTTCCTAACTCAATTTAGATGGGAGTTATGCGAGGCATAGGCTCAAAAAATAAGAAAAACCGACCAAAGACCCACATTTTTGTCATAAGGCGGAAAGGTCAAGACCCTTAAAAGACACTTTTAGAGCATCTATGAAATGTACGTACCAAATTTCAACTTCCTAGGTCAATTTGGTGGGGAGGTAGGGGGAAACAGCTCTTTTCCAAAGTCAAAAAGGGGAAACCCCCCATATCACCCTTCCTAATTCATCTAGGAAGCTGATTTTTAGATATGTGATACAACTTTGGATTTTATATGGATTAGATTGAAAAGGAAAAATGTTTACGTTTCGGGCCCTTCAGCACCCCCTCTCCAAAATTTGGGCATAATTGAATTTTGACCGTCGGTCATTTCCACTCATATATATCTAATCCGCCGCCAAACTGAGCGGATTAACCGAATTGGAGCGATTTTGGTCTGTATTGAACAGAATAAATGATTTTCGTCTTCGGGGGGGGGGGGGGGCAATTTCCAGGGCCTTTTCGTCTGGGGGGGGGGGGGAGCACATTTCCGGGGCTGTGAGGGTGTGCGATGAAGCTGCTAAGTCAAAGCCACTAAAAGGCATATCTAGGGCTTCTGACTAAATGTTCATACCAAATTTCAACTTCCTAATTCGGTGGAAAGATAAGAGAACACCTCTTTTTCAAGATCAACCCCTCATATCTCCTCTTCTAATTGACCTAGGAGGCTGGTTTTTGGATACGTTATACAACTTAAGATTTTTTAACGATTGGCTTGAAAAGGAACAGTTTTTGCGGTTTTGACTCCTGAACACCCCCTCCCCCGAAATTTGAGCATAACTGAATTTTGACCCAAGGTCGTCCCCAATCATATATCTAATCTGACACCGAATTGAGCTGGTTGACCAAATTTCAGCGATTTTGTTCTGTATCGAGCAGACTAAATGATTTTAGTTTTTTTAGCGGAGAAAAATTAATTAAAATGGATATCTGACATCGCCAAAGATGATCGTAATGGTCTTCTAGGACCCCAAAATAGATTTTGTTTATCTCCCCCTCCTCTCATCCGCCGTAGGTCCATAGACTAAAAGCCTGATTTTCATTGATCATATGATGCAGAAAATCAGGCTAAAAATAATTTTTAAAAAATTCGAAATAAATTTCTAATATCGACAAAAATGGTCATAATGGTCTTCTAGGACCTCAGAATGGATTTTTTTGATATCCCCCCTTCATCCTCCGTAGGTCACTGGACGATATAGTAGCCTAGTTTTCATTGACGATATGGCATAGAAAATCAGGCTAGAAAAGCAACTTCTCCATTACTTTTAGCTTTGTTAGTTTAGTTAAGATGTGATTCTTCCCTACCTTTGTGAGTTTCCCTCCAGAAAATTTGATATCTATCTACCGGTACTTAATTTTGACCTGTCGATTATACATTTTTTCGTTTTCCACCCGATCTAAAACCTTTGAAAAAAAAATAATTTCCCCAGTATTTTGGAGTTGCTCCCTACCGGCGGAAAATCGACTTCGACAGATGAAAATTTGTAAAACATGCATCGGCGACCTGGCCAACAGATTAAACTACTTTCATAGAAAATACCTGGCTTTATGTGCGGAAGTATTGGTGTATTTCTTGATAATTTTTCAAATTATCAAATACTCAAAAAATACATTTTGGCATCCTCCGCATGAGATTCTCTGCAAAAACGGTTTTCTGTTGGATAGTTCGCTAATACACATCAATTACCAGCTGACGTTAATTTCCAATCAATAATTCCAAAATCTTGGAGAAAAATTTTTTTTTTCTTAGGGGTCCAGGTCGGCTGAAAATGCCTAATCTGAATACTTTCTACCAACGTAACACTCTTCCTATGTATTTCTGTAACATTTTTTTTGGTTTTTGAAAATTACCCAAAAATCGAAAAATCAACTTCAGCAGCTTAAATCTTGGCTAGTGGGGGTTTTTTTGACATGCTCTTTCAATTTAGCTTAGATACGTTTAAATTGGAGTTGATCCCTGCGGAGTTTTACCCTGTTATAAGGAATGTGATAGGATGTCAATATTACAATATTATCTGAAAATTATACAAATCATTCTATAATTAGCTATTTTACAACAAGACGATCCAAGTTGAGGTGGTTTTCGCAACTTGCTCGATTACAGTTCTTGTATGCCAAAGAGTAAAACTGAATTCACGAACATCGAACTGCTTTTTCGTACCACCCTATACACGTGCAGTGTACAGATACTTTTACAGAAGAAGCAGCCGGGCTCGAGCGATGCTACAAAAAAAAACCATTCTTACATGAAACAAGCGAGAGACGAGATTACGTTAAATTTACAACCATCAGCCAGCAATCGATTTCGCTTGCTATCTTTATAATACCTAAGCTATACATCGAACATATATGTATACAATACGTACAATCGTCGGTGTGTGTATATATATAAGTAACAGTAACACCATAAGTAGGTATATCGTATACTGTATAGGTACTTTCAGTAAATGGCACATAGTAAGTACAACATTCAAGAGTACGATACAAGATATTAATTTTTCACCGCTGATACGCGCCACCGCTCAGTGCATTGTATATCTCTCAATTACCATCGTCTTCTGCTCGTTTATCGTATATAGGTTTAGGTATGTACTAGGTAGGCTATACAGACAGAGTCGTAAATACTAACTCGCGTCTAAACAAATAAACCGAAAAAAAAAAGAAAAAAAATACACCTCAATATATAGACAAATCTCAGAGCGCCACCTACGTATAATTTACACGTGTTTACATATACTGTGTGATGTACATATTTATGTACATACGTAATACGTAGAGTATACCATACAGCTCTAGGTATACACTGTGTGTGTGTGTGTGTATGTAGAGGTACTTTATATGTATATACGAAACACACGAGCTGGCAACCCGACTAAATTCGTTTTTCCGAATAAAATAAAAATACTTGGTAGAGAAAATAGGGCGAAACGAAATATGTTGCCTGTAATTAACTATATATTGTATAGGGTTGCTCAGCTTGGACGCACAAGCCCTCTCATTTCACTCGCTCCTTTCTCTGCCTGCCACTTCTATTCTACAATACACATGCACAGACACATACACACAACGATATATTCACTACCTGCACAAAGCCCAAAATCATTCGCCCTTGTTTAACCACCTACATTCATTTCACATACCTCTCGCCGTCTCCCAACGTACAATACCGACATTATCTGCTGTATATATATTTCCTATATACGGTAGTGTAGGTATACTAAATTCGCATAATACTCGCACACAGACTCACGCTAGATCCTCTATATTATAAATTTTCAAACCAAAGAATATACATTTTCCTCTAAAACTCGGCATAGTTGGTTTTTTTTTTCAACGGCCATCGTACTACCGCGTATTTTTTTTCACCCTGCAAATCCTTCCTACGTTAATCTCGCCGTGTATTAGATTTATTTCGGACATAGCGAGCGCTGAAAAATCGTTAAAATTTTCTTCGAAAATATTCGTACGTCAACCTTTTGCTGCTGTGGTAGTAGCGCCCTTTATCGATACCTTTACCCGTGGCAAAATATCGTAATTTATTGTTATTTTGAACTTTATAATAAGCTATCAATACGATATGGGTAGGTTCACCACTTTGTGATACCGATTTTATAAAGATGGGCCATTTTTTTCTCCTTCTTCGGTGGTGTTTGCTTCCCCCTTTGTACGTAAAAATAAATACATGTACGAAGACCAATAAATTATGCAAATTTTACGATACTGCGTTTTTAACAGAGGTGCATAATCTGGTACGAGTATAAAATGTACACTGCAACAAATATGCATCTCGTTTGGCGAATGTTTCGGTTATATCGTTGTTTTTCTTTTCGATGCTTCCTTGACCGTGTCTTAAGTGAATAATACATGAATACGTACGTATGTACGCGGAATTGCTCCCTCCCGCTCGCTGTATTATCGAGTCGTATATTTTTGTTTCCGTGTACGAGGAGTCTGCACTCTGCAGCATTAAATTCTTCTACAGTGGCCTTTACTTTGCTTCAATTTCACCCCACGAATCGTTATAGAATAACAATAAAATAGGTTTGGATACGCTGCAGCGAAATGCAGTTTACAGATTTCCCCCTCCCCCTCCCCTCCTACCTTTACAAACCTTTCCGCAGCTGGTTGTAAGAATGAGAAAAAAAAACCCTGGATAAGTCTTCGATAGAGTAGTAGGTACTTATAATGATATAGGAAGCCATTCCTTTTTTTTTGGTTTTGTTTTTAAAGCAAAGAGGAGTAGGAAGAACAACTGCGATAGGGTTGTTTGAATATTTTTTAAAGAATGTGCTTTTTTTAAACCAGTGGACAAGCAGAAGTGATAATACGATGTCAACTCTTTTAAAATCGACCTTGCTGAACCTTTGCACGATCAAATAACAATAATAAGTCTACTTTGACAGCATGGTCTTTTTTTTGCTGGTTATTCCATTCGCCTATCCGCATCCACCATGTAATGATCTTTGTACTCGTATTTATACCAAATTTTTAGCCTGATTTTCTACGTCACTTTGTCAATGAAAGTCAGGCTATGACGGTCTATCGAATTACCGGAGGATGAGGGGGGAATATCAACAAAATCCGTTTTAGGGTCCTAGGAAATCATTGCGAACACTTATGGCCATGTTAAATATTTATTTTTATTTTTTTTCCAAAATTGTAAAATTATTTGCTCTGCTTGATGCTTACCAAAATCGACCGAATTAGGGGAATAGGCTTCCATTAGGGTACCAGTTGATATTGGGTCCTAAATTCAGTCGTGCCCAAATTTGGGGAAGAGGTTGTTCACAGGTTAAAATTGTAAAAATTTTTCCTTTTTGAGTCAATCGATAGACAATCTAAACTTGTAGAACATATCCAAAAATCAGCATCTTAGGTCAATTAGGAAGGAAGATATAACGGTTTTTTTCCCTTTTTAATACTGAAAAAGGGATGTTCCTTCCTTATCTCCCCACCAAATTGAGTTAAGAAGTTGGAATTTAGTATGTGGACTCGGTAGAGGCCCGAAATATGGCTTATGGAGGGTTCGACTTTTCAGACCCATTGCGTCTATTTTTGAGAAAATTAATCTTTGGGATTCTAAAATGGAAATATAAACCACTCTATTCATATGTTTATCGCCTATCAAAGGGACCTAAATTTTCTAATTTTATGACTATTTTTGACTCGCACGGTCTCACAGATCATATAAAATTAAGAAATTTTTGTCATTTTGATTCACATGAACGCATAAACAGTGTAATCCTAAAATAATTGGTTTTTAGTCTGATTTTCTATGCCATATTGCCAATGAAAACCAGGCTATTACACTCCGTCGACCTACGGCCAAATGTGGGGTGGGGGGGTGAATATCAACGAAATCCGTTATGGAGGTCCTACAAAACGATTGAAACCATTTTTGGCCATGTTAGATGTTTCTTATTTTTTCCCGCGAACATTAAAATCGTTTACTCTGCTTGATACTGAGCAAAATCGCTTTAACTCGATTAATCCCCTCATTTTGGCGGTGTATTAGATGCATATGAGTTGGAGTAAACTTGGGTCAAAATTCAGTTATGCCCCAGTTTGGAAGAGGTAGTGCTGAAGAGCCCGAAACGCAAAAATTGTTCCTCTTTGAATCAATAGATAGAGAATTCAATGTTGTATTACATACCCAAAAATCAACCTCCTAGATCAATTGGGAGGGGAGATATGAGGGTTTTCCCCCTTTTTGAGCTTGAAAAGGGGCTGTTCCTCCCGCGCCTCCCCTCCGAATTGTTCTTGGAAGGTGAAATTTGGTATGTACATTTAGTAGTGGCACTAAATGTGTCTTTTGGAGGCCGAACTTTTCAGCTCCATTGCATCCCCTCATAGCCTCAAAAATGTGGGTTTTTGGTTGGTTTTTTTGATTTTTTTGAGCTTGTTCCTCGCATAACTCCTCTCCAAATTAAGCTAGGGAGTTGAAATTTGGCATGTATATTTAGTAGAGATCCTAGATGTGCTTTTTGGAGCACTCGACTTTTCGGCCCCATTGTCTCCCCCTCCCCCCATAGCCTCGAAAATGTGGTTTATTTGATCGTTTTTTCTTTTTTGAGTTTGATCTTCGAATAACTCCCTTCTAAGTAGAGTTAGGACGTGGAAATTTGGTATGCACATTTAGTAAAGACTCTTGGTATTCCTTTTAGAGTTCTCGACTTTTCATCCCCATTTCGCCCCCCCCCCCCCCCAGCCCTAAAAATGCCCCCCCGCAGCCCTAAAAATGTGGTTATTTATCGTTTTTTCCTATTGTTTGTGTTTGTTCCTCGCATAACCTCCCTCCAAATTCAGCTAGGGAGTTAAAATTTGGTATGTACATTTAGTAGGGACTGTAGAGGTTCCTTGTAATTTTCTTGTTTTTTTAACCTCATTGCACCTTCTCACAACCCTCGAAAATGTAGTTTTTTGGTCGGTTTTATTCTTCCCGCATTTCCCCTCCATATTAAACTAGGATCTTTCGATTCTGTCCGGATTGTGATTTGGTTAGAAAATTAAGTACGCATCTTAGATGTGCTTTCTGCGGAGTTTCACACCCCAATGTCTACCTATTCGTCTACCACTGATTGAGAAAACTCTGGATCATTTTGTGACCTTGGCTTCGTTTTTCTTCCCTATACTGTTCACTATGCAAGAGATCTTACCTTTATTAACGAATTCAAAATAGTATTATGGCCATGCTGGCCCATACCGTGTACAGTAGATAGATATGCTTCAATAATACACGCGTAAAATTATTCTTAATCTTTTGCAATCCGCTATTATACTCACGAAGCATGATCCAATACCTATCTAGAAAAAGATAAAACGCAAATTACCGATCATCAGTCTACATTGCAGATTGTTTGTAGACCATGAGACTCTCGCCGCATGAAGATGGAGGCTACATGAGTGAGATAGAGAGGCATACAAAGATAAAAAAAAAAAAAAAAAAAAAAAAAAAAAAAAAAAAAAAAAAACTCAAGAAACTTACCAGTTTTCTGCTATATACCTTATAGCATGGTTGGTTGCATTATGGATGTATGGCTGTTGATTAAGATGTGGACCACTCTTCTTAGTCGTCGTAGTCGTAGTCGTTGTATTCAAAGAGAAACTGTAAGAAGTACGACAGCGGACATGAAATATCTATCCATGTATCGAATAACTCGACGTATTTTTTTTTTTTCTTATTTACTCCGGTATTAACGCCCATGTTTGCACATAGAAATGTACCCACGAGTATTTTATATACAACTATAATAAACGGACAAACACACAAGCGCACCGATTTACAGACATTTTTTTTTTTTTTTTTTTCATATCAAGTATTTTTACTCGAACGAATAAGATTGCCGTATAGACATGAAGTAGAAAGATTATACGTTAACGTATGCGGACGCCGAGTGATATGGTGCAATGTGGACACTTGTTGTGTGCAATAAGCTGCAGCGTAGAGATACATCAGAAGATTTGTTATTGGTACTAGATAAAGAAAGAGAGGTCGTTAAAGAAAAAGCGGTAATGTTTATATTACTGAGCTTATTTTACTTAGTATGTGTGTTTTTGTATAAAAATACACGTAGATATGTGCACTGTGTAGGGGACTGGAATAAAATATAAATCTACGCTAGAGTATATAGTGAAGGGTAAAATTATAATAACTCGACTCGACGATTTACTAGGTACATGGTTGGTAAGTGAGTTGAGGTAGCTGTGCACTGTTGGATACAAAATGAAAATGGATGAATATACAGAGAAACAGAAATACTTATGTATTACGTAGGTACGTCTACGTGTATACAAGTCGTCGCGACTCGCGAGTCGATAATGTACGCGAAATATATGAAGTATATGCACGCACATTGTTGTTTGATAAGCTTTTGGCAATATATATATACGTATATACCTACTACCTATACCTACCTAAAATATATACCTTGCTGGTTAGATAAGTAAGTGTGTATAAAAATGGTGCTGTAAGATCATAGCAGGGGGTTTTTTTGGTATATGCAAGAGGTAGGTTTAACGTATGATTGGATGATGTAGTGTATCATATCGTGTTTTCGTGATACCTCGATGGTTTTTTTTAACATGGATATTAGGGTGGAGTGAAAAACAAAACATAACTCGGATTTTGACCAAACTCCTAGAGGTGGTTGACTTTTTGAGTTGGAAATCGACCATACAAAATTTTGTGCGTCTAGCTCAAAGGGGAGTGAAAATATGGGTTCTCAAAGTAGGGTCATTTTTGAAAAAACGTAGTTTTTTATCATTTGCAAGCCCTTAAAATGGTGTAAAACCCCGGCCACGAAACGAAAAAAATTCGATTCGAGTTTCTGCGTTTATCGGAGACTATTTTTAGCTCTTTACTTGGGAGTTGAAAAGTTACAGATGGCAAAAATCGAAATTTTTTTATTTTACAAAAAAATTCAATTATAGGACCTATTACCTCAAATACGTGCCCAAAAATTTTTTTCAGCTCGGAGAAGTGTATTTATGTCGAAACAGTTAGATACTTTTGCATAGCAGTGTTGCCAACGTGGAAAATAATATTAAAATACTGAATTGTGAAATTTTGTCATGAAAGAGAGCATTACTTTTAACTTTTATTAAATAATGAGATTGGCAGCACTGCCGTGCAAAACTATCCAACTATTTGGACATAAATCCCCTTCTGTGAGCTAAAAAAAAAAGTGATTTTCAATTTGAAGTTTTTGATCAAAAACTCGAAAAATTGAAAAATGAAAAAAGTTTGGATAAAGATAATAAAAAAATCAAATTATTAAAAAATTAAAAAAAATAAAAAATCATCAAAAAATTTAGCCATTTTGAGGGGAAAATTCTAGATCATGGATGTGTAGCATAAATTAACTATTATTCTTCTTACTTCTAGTTTCTTCCAAAACGTACACCATCATCTCACTACTACATTTTCACATTTATTCAAGTTGGACATTTTAACATGAAATTCAGCAATTATTCATTATTTCTTCATTTTTATTCACTAAAAAAAAATCATTGTATTTTAAATAATTGAAAGTATAAATTTCTTTAATTTTTATATTTTTTCAACTTTTTAAAATTTTTTATTAATTTTTTTATGTTTTATATTTTTTATTTTTTTCAATTTTTCAATATTAATTATTCTTTTTTTTATTCTAAAAAAAAGTTGCGTTTTTAATTAATAAATAAGCAAAGCAATTCTTTTATTTTTTAATTTTTTCAATTTTTAATTTTTCAATTTTAATTTTTCTTTAACTTTTTTTATTTTTATCTTTCTTCAACTTTTTAAATTTTTTTAAGCCAGACATCCATGTCAACATTTTAACATAAAGTAGAAAGTATATTCATAATCATCTTTAATTTTATTTACTGTTTAATTTTTTTTAATATTTATATTTTTATGTTTTTTTTTTACAAACTTGAACATTTTAACATAAAGGCAAAAATTATTCATAATCATCTTTCATCGCGAGTTTCAGCATTTTAACTTAAAGTATAAAAATCAAAAACGTGACACTTTCATAACAAAATGACCCCCCCCTCCACCACAAGATATGTCCATGTCAAAATAAAAAAAAAATTAAAAAAAGTAGTCAACTTTCGATATTAGTAAAAAAAAGTAAAAGAAAAAAAATGTTTTTTCAATAAATTAAAATGGATATGTCTCAGAGCTGGCGGGTCATTTTCTGAAAACGTTATGCATTTGATGTTGAATTTTTGATGTGATATTTTTAATTTTGTTTTGAAGGTTTTGATCAAAACATCAAAAAATTGAAAAATGAAAAAAGTTGAAATAAACATTATTAAAAAATTTAAGAACAAAAAATTAAAGAAATTAAAAATAAAAAAAATTAAAAAAGATAAAAAATGAAAAACAGAACAGTAAAAAATAATAATAATAATAAAAATTAAAAATTACAAAAATGGAAAAACAAAACAAAAAAAATTAGAAAATAAAATCATAAAATTAAAAAAATAAAATGAAATTGAAAAATAAAAAAATAAAAAATAAGAAATGGAAAAAAATATTAATAAAAAATAATTAGTTTTTGTTCTTTATGGTTTTTTTTTTTTTTTTTTTTTTTTTTTTTATTGGGGGGGTGTAATTTCCAAAAAAAAAAAAAAAAAAAAAGGAAAAAAAAATTAAAAAAAAAAAATTTTTTTTTTTTTTTTTTGTTTTTTTTTTTTTTTTTTTTTTTTTTTATACTGGGTGTGTATAATTTCCAAGATTGTTACGCCCAGTATCGAGGGGGTGACAGATCTGTTTGGTTATTTTGGTTTTGGTTACGAATGATTAAACTGTCTTGAGTTGAATAAATGTAAAAAGAAATTGGCCAGTTTGACATGGATAGGTATATCTTAACCTCGGGGGTCATTTTTTTCACGCCATGTTTTTGATTTTAGATTTGAAGTTTTCGATTAAAAACTCGCGATGATAGATGATTATATAATTTTTATTTTGCTACGAAATAATAAAATCAAACGTCAAAATCGAGTACATAGAAGAGTAAACGTTTTTGATTTGAAACTTTTCATGATTTATGAATAATTTTTACACTCCATGGTAAAATGTTGACATGGATATGCCACGTTGTATCCGTGATCCACAAATTTTTCTCTAAATGGGAAAAGTATCTGAATATTTTTTTGAGGGGAAACAATCGCAAAGTACTATTGAGACTGGATTATGAGCGAACATAGAGACGAAATTTTGTCCTCGTTCACGTCCTCGAATAACTCTTACAATATAATTTTATTGCTTTTAAGTTTACGCCATTAAAAGCCATATATTTCATGTTTCGTCTATGGATTTGAAAGTTGCTGTGACATATTTGCAATAAAACGAATAAACCGATGAAAATAAGCGGTGGAATGTGAAGGGGTGTATTGAAATAGAGAGCAATGGGAGCGACAGAGAAGGACAGATAGAATAAATACCCCCAACGTAAGTAAATAGAAGCTGGAAAAAAAAAAGTTGGAAAGTTTATCTTATACATATACATAGTACATCTATATATACGTACTATGTACAGTATATTCTGAAAGTCGTGGCATAAGTAAGTATATAAAACAAGGCGCGACTCGACTCGACTCTATACTCGGAGGTTTTTCCATGTCGTATACAATACCCTGCTTATCCTCGCACAGTTGCACCCGCTATCGTATATCCTATCCCTCCATTGAAGAAGAAGCTCGAATGCTGGTAGTCTATGTAGTAAGTATGAATATTCGTATTCCACATATACTAACTTATATACGTATATGTGTAGGTTAGATACCCGAAGTAACTCACCTAGCTTCATGAAATTCAAAACAGGGATTTTGAGGAAGGAACTGGCTGCGAATTTATATATATATACGGCGGAATATTTTAAAATAAACGCGTACGTTATACGCTTACTCTTCACTATGTATACGTAGACGTACCTCTACCTACGTAATACGTATACAGTATAGATATTTTGAAAAGAAAAAGAAGAAAAAGTTGAATTTTTACCAAGTTTAAATATTTGATTTCGCGTCTTAGTCGTCGTCGTTTTTTTTTTCTTCTTTCCTTTCTGCACTTTTTCTATGTGTGTATGTATGTGTGTGTGTGTATATATTTCTCTCACTTGTATATTATACGGTATATATACTTGTAGTGTTTATACCTTCCTCTCTTCGTATGTTATTTTTTTTTTATTTTTTTTTCTTTCGCCTTTTTCTACCGAGTTTTTCGTTGCGAGTTCGCCATTCGATGATGGTTATGCGCCCGAGATGAAATTATACGGAAGAATGTCGAGACGCGATGACGCTACACGAGCGAAAAAATTACCCGAGTTGGGTATTTGTTTGTGGTTTATGTATATTGACGGTGCTGTATATCGATGCGAGAAGGATTTCCGAATGAATTTTTCGTATTGTATTGATTAACCTCTCGGAATGGTTCGCCCGCGATTGTACGTCGTGTATCTACGTAGAATAGAAGTAGTATAAAAAGAAAAACTACACTTTTTGTCCCAGTTATGAATTTTTTTACGCGAGGTTTCTTTTGAGTTTGGGGAAAAAAAAAATTTTTTCCCCATAGTTTTATTAGGGTTTTGTGCGTAGTTGAATGGATGAAGAATGTGGTGTGTGGAAATTTACCAACGGTGGGAATGAGTGAAATTTAATCAGATTCGATGATGGTAGTTTTTGCTGCGAGCGAAATGGATATCGTGTATAATTTCTTGTTTTCTGTATAATTTTAGATTTTTTGTTTTTTTTTTTTTTTTTTGCGATGACTTTTAAATGTAAAATATTTCGCTCAGAAAGTTCATATTTTATGAAATAAAAAAGCCTACGTAGGCCTACGATGAAATTTAAATGATAGAAATGGTGTCGAGAGTGTGCTATTGCTCTATATTGGACTAGAAATTTCTACCAATCGTTGAAATTTTCGCCCTAAATAATGTCGTTCAATGATGATTATTTTTTGTAAGTTGAGGATTATTTTTGAACAAAATTTATATTCATGTGGTATTCGAATATTGTAAACAGAGTATGATAATTGAATACTTTTCATAGAGTTCAGCGGTGTTCTTTCTTTTTCGTATTTTGTTTTTTTTTATTTTTATGACTTTCAATTTTTGTTAACCACCCCTCCCCCCTCACGTATAAAAATTTTTTCGATTTTGTCTTAAGGGGAAAAAATAGAAAAAAAGCATTACAGTAGATTGCCTTGAGCCTAATTCTCCTAAAGTAAAAAAGATAGGCTCTGGGATGTTTTTTTTTTGTTCAGTAGTAAAGATACAGGTACATATTGGAATGAATATCTGAAACCGCAAAAATGCCCTTTACCAACAACTACTAAATCTACGTACTAAATTTATTTTTCATAGTTCAATCTGCAGGGGAAGATATGCGATGGGACCAATTCAAAAAATTAGAAAACCCAACCATAGAACACATTTTCAGGGTTGTGAGGGGTTGTAATGTGCCTAAAAAGCTGAAATCTACAAAAGTCACATTTAGAACCCCCTACTAAATCTACATACGATATTTCAACCTCCTATCTCAATTTTTAAGATAGATATGAGTGGAACAGTCGTTTTTGTAAGTCGAAAAGAGGCAAACCCACCATATCTCCTGTTCTTATTGACCTAAGAAGCTGATTTTTTGATATATTATACAATTTTGGACTCTATATTGATTGGCTCAAAAAGGGACAATTTTTTCCATTTTTGCCCCTCAGCACCCCCTACCCAAAATTTGTACATGACTAAATTTTGACTCGAAGTCATCCCCACTTCAGAATATCAAATTCACCGCTAATCCAAGTCCACTGCTTAAATTTGACCAAATTTGGTCACTATCGAGTTGAGCAAATGATTTTTAGTTTCGGGAAAAAAATAAAATAAAAAGGAATACATATCTGACAGGGCCTTGAATGGTTTCAATGGTCTTCTAGGAGTCCAAAACGGATTTCGTTTATACCCCCTCCCGTCCCTTCCATTTCGCTATCGGTTCCTGGTTTTTATTGACAATATGACATAGAAAATTGCCTATAAAAATAGTAGCATTGCTTAGATACTCAAGAGATTTACTCGAAACATGCCCTGGCTCATTTTCATCCATGGATTATTTGGAATTTGGTTAACGTATAAATGGGTCACTGTTTTCGATTTTAGTTCCTAAAGGTCTCTTTTTTCTGTACTTCACTATTATTTGCTATTTTCGAGATATTTTCTCCGAAAAAGAAGACAATGATAATAATTATAAAAATAACGAATGTGATTGTTGTAAAAGAAAAAATAAATTGCCAAAAAATCCATTTTTTTCGAAATTTTTGATAATAATGTATCGTAACTAATCACGGCAGACTGTTTAAAAAAATTATGCAATTTTTTTTTGCTTTCAGAGGTTACTAAATGTGCAGTCAAAAATACCAATTTTCAATTTCATGTACATTTAGAAATTTTAAAGCTTTGAAAGTTTGAAGAAGAGTTCAGTTAGGGACCATCATAGTTTAGGTGCATTTATTTCACCCCTTCAAATTTCTAAAAAAAAATCCCAAAATTGAAAAGCCTGTTTGTTCATATCGATGTTAGATCATTTGAAAATGGACGATTGTAGAGCCTCTTTTTAGTCACTTTTTTGAAAATGTTCCGTTCAAATTATTGGGTTCAATATTGCGATTAATTGTTGGGAGATCGAAATGCCTCTCGATGCATTAAGTTCTGAACAAGAAGAAACATGTTGAGCCCTATTTTTCATTTTATTGCAAAGTTTTTTAGACCTTTCTTCTTCCTCTGATACAAGTGCAATGCGGTGCAGGCTGAAAGATCCTTCTCGAGGACTTGATTCAAATGGGGATAGAGCTTAATTCGTGGTATGGTCCCGTAAGTGTAACATTACCAAGAGTGGACTTTGGAGTTGACAAAATCAACTCATCAGAATCTATAAAGGTCAAAAGCATTTAGCTATGATTTTCTGGCCGGTTAAGAAGTATAAAATACCTGATTTGGTCGGTTTGCATTTTGTTTTTTTGTATTTCTACAGCACAGATACTTGAATTTTCCACGAGTCGTGTATTTATCGAATGCAAAGGATTTCAATACAAACTCTGCAAAATACAGTACTCTTCTTTTAGAAGCAGTAAAAAAGAACACCGAACGTACTCGTATAAATACGTATGTAGGTACTTTAAAAAGTACCTTTCGATTTGATACGCTTTAAATCAGCTTTATTTTTCTTAACAACGGTTAAAAAGTGCTTAAAGGAAAGCTTTGTTGCTGTTGTTGTCGTCATCGTAGTATAGTATAACAGTACCTAGCTTCGTCGTTGGCAATGGATTTTCTCATGGGGCATATGAAGACGATGTCGCTTACAATCGTTGAAAAAAATAGTACAGTATCTATTCTAGAATCCAGATTTATATTAGTTTATGGTTGTTAATGATGCCTGAGAGCACGAACGCCCGTATATTAGGTACCTTACCTACCTAACTACCTACCTACCTACCTTAGCAACGTTTATACTACGCAATAGTAATATAATATACAATACGACGACTTACGAGTTCATAATACATACCATAGAAAGGAAAAGGTTTACGTGGAAATGTGCAACGTGCATAATATATCTGCACAGCCTATATAGATAGGGAAAGAGACTAGATGCAGAGGGGCAGTCATGGACGAACGGAACGTCGAACGTGAGCATTTTCATCGCCATGTACATTACAGTCATGTAAAGGCTGTTTACCTATATTCGAGCATTCCTCGTGGATATGCAATGCTGAGCAAATACAGGTACACTGTACTGCGCTAGGTACCTACGTACCTATGTACCTATATAATAGTGCATCATGTATATGGCAATGCACCGAAATAGCTTTAATATTACGTATGATAACTCGAGGCGCTGCTAATTTATAGGAAGTTAATTACGATTTGGAATAATAGCCGTCTGCTTAGAATATTAACGAGCCTGGTTTTTCGTGTATAAATGTATGTAGATGCCGCAGTCGAATAAACCTAATGCTACACATATATACATATATATATAGTACTCTATACGAACCTATAGTAAAATATACACGTATATATAGGAGGACGCGAAACACTCCAGAGGGGTTTGGGGGGCTGGATATAGAAAGGTGTGCTCTAGCTGGTGCGGCTTTGATAAACGACGCATGCATTCGCCATTTCATTAATCAGCGCTATCTATCGGCTACGGGAGTTCACTTTATGACGATATTCGCGGTAGGATAAGTAAATTATTACGGTGATTTGTAACTTCATTTGGCAAAGCTTAAAGTACGCATTTATTTAAATTAAAAGACAGAGATAGATAGAGTACGTGCGCGGCGAGGTACAAGAGGGTCATGCAATAACATGGGTAATGCGCCGTCATAAATATTACTAAGACCGTGAAATGTATTAAAGCGAGACTCGAATCTCGAGTTATCAAGCTACCGTGATTTTTTTATAGCGTATAAAACATTATGTACATATATATATATGTGTGGTGGAATTTTTTTTTTTTTTGCATGCGATACCTTTTCTGTTGTATAAGTATAGTAAAAGTCGCCCAGCAAATGACAAATGTATTAAAATATAATATAAAGTTTCGGAATAAGGTTTGGAGAAGTAGGAGCGAAGTACGGAGCGTATTAAGAACTTGTTTTTATTTTCACTCACTCGGCTACTCAGCAGCTTTAATACGTGTGTAATATCAACAATTTAGAATAATGATGACTGGAGGTGTATATGTTTTTTTTTTTTTTAAATCGTGTATTTTATTAGATTTTGTGAGTTGTCTTTCCTCTTTTTTCTCTTCTCTATGCGCAGGTTTAGTCCGTTATAAGTGTAGAGTTATAATATGCTCTACAGGGTGAAACTGAAGTTACGCTAGATGATTTAAAATTAATGATTTTTGATCTTTTCGAAGTACGTTTCAAAAGTGTGAAATCCTTATATTTTCAAAGTTGAAGATTTTTTTTTTTTGCTAGAGAAAGCATTAGATCAGAGATGTGTAGAAGATGATCTAAAGCTAGATCTAAAGAGGAAGATGAACTTGATCATTAGTATAGAAACGAAGCAAAACTAAAATTTAGTCAGAGTTGTGGTCTAAAATGTATCTTCGGAAATGCAGATGATCTAGAATTTGCTCTGAAGAAGATGATTCTCTAGAACTATGCTCTAGAGATAAAGTTGATCCTAAACTTCACTATAGAGATGAAAAAAAAAAACAGTGGAGCTTACATCTGAAGATAAGGATAAAAATAAAAGTCAACTGGAATTCGCCCTGAAGACGAAATCAGTCTGAAATATTACTCTAGAGATAAAGATGATCTTGAGCTTGGCTATAGAGATTTAAAATCAAAAACACATTGCAATTCATGCTCAAAAATGAAGAAAAAGTATATTAGCTTTAAAGATTTATGCGGTCTAGAACATTGTTCTAGAGATAAAGCTGATCAGGAATTTAGCTCGAGATCTGTTCTAGAACATTACTCTAGAGATAAAGATGATCTTGAGCTTGGCTATAGAGATTTAAAATAAAAAACACATTGGAATTCATACTCAAAGATGAAGATAAAGTAGATTAGCTTTAAAGATTTATGCGGTCTAGAACATTGATCTAGAGATAAAACTGATCAGGAATTTAGCTCGACATCTGTTCTAGAACATTACTCTAGAGATAAAGATGATCTTGAGTTTGGCTACAGAATCTGTTCTAGAACATTACTCTAGAGATAAAGATGATCTTGAGTTTGGCTACAGAGATTTTTAAAAAAATACAATGAAATTCATGTTCAAAAGAGAAAGATAAAGTAGAATTAGCTCTAAAGATGAAAGCGGTCTGGAACATTGCTCTAAAGATGAAGCCAATCAGGAATTCAGCTTGAGATCCGTTCTAGAACATTTCTCCAGAGATCAAAATGATCTTGAGCTTGGCTACAGAATGTTTAAAATAAAAAACAGTGTGATTCATGCTCAAAGATAAAGATAAAGTAGATTAGTTCTAAAGATGTATGCGGTCTAGAACGTTGCTCTAGAGATAGAGTTAATTCGGAATTAGGCTCAAAATTTCATCTAGAACGTAGTTCTTGAGATAACATGATCATGAACTTGATTCAATGGATAGAAAAGACCTAGTAGAATTTATTTTTGAAGATGAAGATGGTTTAGAACTTTGCTCTAAAGATGAAGCTTATCAGGAATTTAGCTCAAAATCCTATCTAGAATGTAGCTTTTGTTATATTGCTAATATTGAACTTACTACAGAAGATGGAAAAGACATACTAGAATTTGTCTCTGGAGATAAAATTGTGTTACACTGAGCTCTGAAGTGAAAGGAGATCTAGAACTTTGCTCTAGAGATAAAGATCAAGAATTTAGCTCAAGATATGATCTAAAATGTACAGCTCTAGAGGTGTATGTGAATTCAAATTTTACTTCAAAGATATTAAAAAAAAAAACAACAACAAATAGAATTTAGCTCTGAAGATCAAAATAATCTTGAACTTGACTCTAATAATATGTACCTGAAACCCTATAGGGTCTCTAACTTGGCCCTTACCCCATTCCCTTTTGATTTAAAATTTCAAAATTTACATAAAAAATAAAAAATAAATTCTTTTTTTGATACCACATGATCCCAAAAAAAACTTTTTGCAATTTTTTTGGTTTTTAGGGGTTCCAAAACCGTGTTTAAAAATAATAAACCCCGCATATTGAAAAGAACACTTATCGTTATACCATAAAAAATGACCAGATATCAAATTTTTATTTCATTACTCAAAACAATTTTAAATAATTGATTTTTTTTCATTTTTAAACAGAATTTTGGAAGCGTTGACAAGGGAAAAGTTTTTTTTTGGGGTCTCATGTTGTCCTCTGTAACACTTTAGCACCAAAAAATCAAAAAAAAATTCTTTTCATGTTTTAAGTACATTTTGAAATTTTAAATCAAAAGGGGGTAGGGTAAGGGTCAAGTTAGACACCCCAAATTTTTACCACGTTCATTTTATGTCATTTCGCAACTTTTTTCCATACCCCGTCGAACTTTCGAAAAAAAACTTAAGTTGAAATGCCCTAGTACTTACTTATCTTTTTCGAAAAAATATCTTCGATCTTCCTCCCCTCCCTCTTTCCTCCATAAAATTATACATGTTATAAAATATACATTTTTTTTACTGTTTTTATATTTTTCTGAATTCTCGGATTATTTTAGAGGATAGAATGTGACCCCTCATCTCCATCTGTTTAGTATGTTCCTCTGACATAATTTGGCAAGCTGTCTTTCTATCTCCTTTTCTTCCAAAATGATACAAGTGTACTGAATACTTTGATATCTTCGTTGTAGTTCCTTGAAAGCTGTGACATTTCAATTGCATGTTTGCTTTTTGAAGCTAAGCCATAAATTTGTGTGTGTAATTTTTACTCATTTTATTACACGTTATTTGATGTAATTCTAGCTGATCTTTATTTTTGGACGTGAATTTCATTGCCTTTTTTTTTATCTCTGGAGCAATGTTCTGGACCATCTTTATTTTTAGAGCTAATTCTTGTTGATCTCCATCTTTATTTTTGAAAATCAAAATCACTGTGTCTGCGTTACATATGCCACTCCCTGTACTGTTTCTATGAATGGTATAAGTCGAGTAGATGTGTAATTTAGGTACATATACCTCTTACTCTATGTGTAATATAATTCGCGGAACTTCAGGTACCTAATATACCTACCTATATGTAGATTATATATTCTCATGTTGTTTTTCCCTCGTCTCATCCGACACGCTCCCAAAATCTCAATCCAGATTGTCAACGAGTTATTAACGGCAGCAAACGAAGAATGGTGGATAATAAATGACTTAATTTACACATAGGTATATACGTTCACAATATTCGACTCATTCGCACTCACACACATTCGAACACTCGGCAAGATCTAAGCGAACGAATGATTAAAAATTATCAAGAAATATACACGGGCTGATATATAATTGCTACACCAGACCGTACGAAAAAAAAAAAACACAGACAGCCTGCTCTGCGAAATGAGGTAATACGTATCGAAGAAGGAATGCGATGAGTGAAAAATTAAGATAAAGGGTTAATAGATACGATTTACGAGCATCCAACGCGAATTTCTCAACCGGCTTTATTTTCTACTCTATTCTTTATAAATGTATTTTGCGGTGAACTCAGGGCTAGATGTGGATGGTGCGTGCACGATTAGACCATACCTATGGTAGAAATATTATGCGAGAATGGAGATCTGCGTGGATAATTGGCCGATTTCGCAGAGTGGTCTGTACAGATGCAAATGTAAATCCCGATAGTAGGACACTGTGTAATAAAAATGTCCGAAATTAAATAAACGATCGACGTTCAGTGTGTGTGCTGGCGAGGAAATTCGCTGATTAAGTAGTGATTTCGTAGAAGTGTTGAATAGTATTTCGAAGTCTGGTACATGGTATACGATGACGTGAAATTGTTCGCAGAATGAAAAATGTTGAGTCGAATTTTTTTGTCGTGTTTTCTTCTAGCAGGCTGAAAATGTTTCTAAATAATAGAAAAATGCTGTAGTGAAATTACGATCAATTGGTGGTACTGTAACAGACCATGTAGACTGTAATGGCTCGAATTACCTATCCTGAGAAAGTTGTATTAATTACAATTAAAATAGAACATGGAAGAAGTAAATTTATTTCCGTAAATGCAACCGAACGAATTAAAAAAAAAAAAATTATTCCATTTCAGCATGTGATCCAGCTTATCACATCAACGATGCACTTTCACACTGGTGCATGATTAAATTGAATGAACAGTCACGAAAGGATGAAAAAGGTTAATGTAAATTACTCGCTAGCTTTTACATTTCAATGATGGGGGTAAAGTGCTCGTATGCAATTTGTAAGCTCTTTTCGCGAGTAATAATTTACTTCAACTGCATGCTTAATGGTAAGGTAAACCACATTTCCTGTATGTGCTTAAATTCTTTTTCAAATGTGTCAGATAACGAAATAGGGTTAATGAACAGCAGTTCATTTTAGATGGTGCATGTACCTTTCAACATTTCTTAAACTATGCGATCAACATTTTAAAACTACGAACCAAGGAAACAAAGTACTGAAAGGGAATAGAACCAACAACTTTTAACCATTACCTTGCATAGTACGTAATATTTGTAGCTGATCTTGCAGGGAACCTCGAAAACCACCATTTCAACATTACCAGTACAAAAGTTCATTATCTTTTGCCTATTCGACCATTTGATATTGTACACTGTGCATATGCGTTTGTTTATGTTGTACGAGTTGGTGTTGGTGAGCGTAGTAATCAAGGCAACATTATCCATGGACTCTTGTTTCGGTATTTAGTGTTATAAAAGGGTGCTGATTCATGACAAAAAGGGGCTAATTCATGTACAGAGGAGGCGAAAAAAAAAAAGCAGCCTTGTAATTTTAGCGAGTTCGCGACCGACCGCGACCACGTCTCGATAACTATACAAATTTCAGTAAGTACGAACGTACACAACGAAATGTATAGCTCATATACACAGCAGCGAGAACACGCGATAAAATTAAATTTACAAGTGCGTCGAAAAGTTTTTGCAAATTCACGTGGGAATTTCGATATAATGTCGATTTGGTGGCCATAAAGGCGTGTCGATAAAGTCAGTTTGGCAAGTTTGAACTACGATAGCCGAAATGTCATGCACTAAGTTGGAAAACGATCTTTGGAAAATTGTTATATTGCTCGGTACTGTCTCCACCCCCAGATTAGGTTTTCGATGGTGGCGACGACGGCCGCATCGTAGCACCGATTTTTTTTGCAAACTAAAGCCCTTCTTTTAAGCTATCCCAGGAGTTCGATATATTCGACAATCCCTCCTACTTTTTTCGACGTAAATTTCACGCTGGATTTTTTCCTTTTTTTTCTTTTTCTTTTTTTTTGCCTAATGTCGAATTTTAGTTTTGGTGCGAGTGTGTGTGATATTTTTCATATACCTTTACTTTTATGCTTATATTTATTATGAATCTCGATTAAATTTCTATAATAGGCATATGGATAAAAAGTATTGCAATTTCTTGAGCTTTTTCAGCCTGATTTTTGTAATACCCATTGCAGTTTTATAATATATTCTTCGTGTAATAAAATCTTGAGTTGTGGTCCCCTCCCTCCCTCCCTCCTTCCTTCCTTCCTTCCTTCCTTCCTTCCGTTCTTCCAGGTATAATTAGGAAGCTGTATGTCACATTTCAACTCCCTAGTTCAATTTGAAGGGTAGATAAGTGTGGGTGAAACTGTAAATGTGGCAACAACCATAAAAAAAATTTCTTTTTTGGTACTGCAGCAGGTTGCAATGAGGCTGAAAAATTTACACCACCAAAAGTTACATTTAGCACCCTCACTTTAATCTACATACCAAATTTTAACCTCATAACTCGATTTGAAGCGGAATTATGGGTGCCACAAGCTTGAAAAATGAGGAAAAACTACGTTTTCGGGGCTGTGAGGGGACGCAATGGAGTTGAAAAATTGAAATTCGCAACGTGCACATACCAAATTTCAACTCTTTACCTTAATTTGGAAGGGTGATATGGGTGAAACAGTCCTATTTCAAGGCCGGAAAGGGGGAAACCCCGTCATATCTCCCAGTTTAATCAACCTGGGAGGCTGGTTTTCGGATGTGTACAACTACTAATTTTCTACCGATTGATTTAAAAACCAAGAATTTTTGCAACTTGAGGCCCTCCACAACCCCCCCCCCCACTCTCCAAATTTGGGCATAACTGAATTTTTGACCCAAGTTCATCTCTGCTCAATGACATTAAATCCACCGTCAATCGAAACCAATTGACCAAATTTGACTGATTTTGGTCGGTATTGAGTTGAGCAAATGATTTTTAGCTTGGGAGGAGGAGGAGGAGGAGGAGGAAAGGAAGGATTACACGAAATTGAACAAAATGAATATCTGACATGACCGAAATTGATCTCAATAGTCTTCTAGGAGTTCAAAACGGATTTTCTTGATTCTCCCTCTCCATCTCCTGCAGATCGATGGACCGTAATAGCCTAATTTTCATTGACAGTATGACTTAGAAGAATGGGCTAAAAATAATTAAAAAAAAAAGAAAGCATCGCTTCGCCATGCTTTCTCAGACTTATTTTCGTGAAATAAAGAAGCAACTTTTCAGGGTTTTGAGGGGATGAAATGAGGCTAAAAAGTGGAGCCCGTCAAAATGTATATCTTATACTTGTACAAAATCTATATACTAAATTTCAACTTCCCAGTTCAATTTATGGGTAGAGGGGGAGGGGTGGAATTATGCGTAGAGCAAACTCAAAATATGAGGAAAACCAACCAAAAAACATTTTGGGGCTGTGAGAGGAACAATGAGGCTGATAAGTTGAGACCCCTCCCCCCCTCTAAAAGCATATCTAAATCTACAATATCAAATTCAAACTTCTTAGCTCAATTTGGAGGTGAGTTATGCGAGCAACAAACTCGGATCATACGAAAAACCACCCCAAAAAATCACATTTTTGGACTGTAAGGAAGCACAATGAGTCTAGAAAGTTGAAACCCCCGAAAGACACTACTATGGCTCCTGCTAAGTCCAAATACAGCCTTTTTTCGAGGTCAAAAAGTGAAAAAACCTTCATATTTCCCTTCCTAATTGACCTGGGAAGCTGATTTTTGGATATGTTATACAACTTTGGATTGTCTATCGATTAGTTTATAAGGGAAGAAATTTTTCGATTTCAGCTCCTCGGCATCCCCTCCCTCGAATTTGGGCTCAACTGAATTTTCACCCCAGATCAACTCTGCTGCAAAATATCAAATCCGCAGCCAATGGGAACCTATTCCTGAAATTTGATTGATTTTGATCCATGTCGAGCTGAGCAAATGATTTTTAGTTTCGGTTAAAATAATAAAAAAATAGAAATAAGTATCTGACATGGTCAAAAATGACCGTGATGTTCTTCTGGGTCTTGAATGGATTTTGTTGGTATTCCCCTCTCCCCCTCATTCGCCCCACGTCAATAGATTGTAATAGCCTGGTTTCCATTAGCAATGTAATATAGAAAATCAGGCAAAAAAAAATTACGAAAGCCTTTTTTTTGGTGAAGATGGGAAAATTGCTAATTATTTTGCAGTGATTTCCGCGGAAAATTTTCATACGAAAAAATTCTTTGGTTTTGTCTATTTTTACAATTTTTAGGTACATAATATGAAGTATTTATTTACTCCTCACCTCCCTCAAATTCTTGAGAGCACGTTATGAAAATTCTTACCGATCAAATGCACAGATATTTATAAATCGGATTTAACTTGATTTTTAGTTTTTTTGGGGGGGATGAAATAAAATAAAAATAAATATCTGACAAGGCCAAAAATAGTCATAATTGTCTTCTCATACCCCAAAACGGATTTTGTTGTTATTGCCCTCTCATCTGTCGCAGGTTGATGGACCGTATTAGCCTGCTTTTCATTGATAATATGACATAGAAAATCAGGCTAATAAAAAATACTTTGACCTATCCAGAGCATGACCTTACCTTGATGGTTTTCTACAACCTCAAAACAGATTTTTTCGATACTTCCTCTTTTAGTTTGATAGGATGTAATAGTCTGGATCTTCTTCAACAATATGGCGTAGTAAATCAGTCTCTATAAAAATATCCTTACTTACCTGTACTTGTAATGGTTTCAAAATTTCACGTACAATAGTCAATATTGTTCGGGCTCTGATGGCGTGAAATTTGCCCGCGTGTAAGTACTTACTTATACCATGAAATCATCGACGTAGAAAAAAAAATTACGTTTTTTTTCCTACTTCTTTTGACTACGGTTATTTTTTTTTTTTTTTTATCCACGTAAATCGCCCTTGTAACGCGTTTTTTCCGCTCTCTTCTCCATTCGTGGCGTGTTTGTTTCTCGGGCGTATTCTGTGTTTTGGAAAAATACACGGAGCCAGGAAGTCGTTAGATGATATTTCTGCGTAATGCTATTCTGTATTCTGTATGTTATTCACCATCTTGGTCGCTTCATCCTGTCTGAATGTCACCAATATTAAACAAGGATATTCATGTTTTATTCAAAAGAATAATATACCACTGTATATTTCGTCGTGTGCTACTCTGTTGTTGTTGTTGTTTTCGTTGTCGTATATAGGTATATATATGTATGTATATGTGTATGTAGATGTACGAGGTTTTTTTCTACGTTCATCCTCATCGAAAAATAATGCTGTTGGGTGCAGGGCGACGACTGCGACTCGCTGCGATGATTTTCCTCCCTATTGAAAACTTTACGTACTTCCATATAATAACTTAATCGTGTTACGATAACGGTCGCCAAATGTTGGATAAATTTCATCGAAAATAAAATAAGTAACTCGTTATCCATATCTATGATAATAGACAGTACACGGTATTGTGATAATTTTGATATATTTTCTATAAGTACTTAGACTTTTATTGTATAAGTAGGTAGGTAGGTAGGTAGGTCTAGATACCCTTGGTGGAAATTTTTATTACTTTTAAATGAACTGTTATGTACATAAATAAGTTGTGTGGTGGGCAATACTCGTGCCCCATGTATCGTAAATAATTTTCCAAATGCGGTTGTCCATGTTATTCGTTATACGTGGCGCTTCATACGTCGACTATGCGGAATATAACAAAAGAACGTTTAACCTTTTTGAAAAAAATTTCACAAAAGGGCACGTAGCCTTTGCCCCCCAATGTTATGCAACGTTGATTTCGAATATACTGTCTGAGCCAAGTTTCGAGCCAAACAATTGAAAAAATACCGCAATAAAAGTATAGAGATGTGTCTGCGTGTTTCGGGTCTTCCTTTATATTTTTGGGTAGGCTCGAGACGACCAAACGTCCCATAAATGAAATATATAAACTAATACCAGATGTCCGGTATTTTTGGTGGTTAATTTTATGCGCACGTAGATATGTGCTTTCTTTATGAACAGAATTCGTACGTTACAAGTCAAAAGAGCCAATTAAAATCACCGTATAAAATGTCATATTGTAATAAGTACGAGAGAAGCCATATGGGTAGAAAAATTTCCAAGATTTATGATTTTCAGACCGTTCGTATCAATCATTTCGCTGACAAGGTTATTTTGACGACTAAGCCGATACGATGTGGTGTTTTTATGTGTGAGCTGTGTGAAACAGTCGCATATTACGAAGTGTTTCATTTATTCGTATAAGGTATTAGTTTGTGGTGTGCGTTTGCGTTTAATAAGGTGCGCTGTTGTTGTTGTTGTTGTTGTTGTCGGGAAAATAGGCTAGGCTCAGTGGGGTTCGAGTTACGTATAAAAATGAGCCATATGAGTAGGTGGTGTAGGTCGAGCGGTATGCTTATTGGAAATAGGAGAAATCTCGGGGTAATTAAGTCGTCCTTTGCGTAAGCCATTTGCCAATGTTTGAAACTATAATATAGGGAGAGGATAGGCTTGACTGAAAATTTTCCCAATTAAAATTATGGTCGTTGTTTTTAAATGGCCTCGTTTTCTTTCTTTTTCTCTCCGGCGGCCTTTACAGTCGACCTTTTTTCTTTACTTTTTTTTTTTAGCTTCGTTATTTTATTTTCGTGTAACATTTCGAAAGACTATTTTTATGCTGGAAGTTTTTCCCTTCCCTTTTTTTTTTCTGTACTGAGATTTTTCTTTGTTTATGTTTCTTTTAAGCTTTGCATTTGTGTTTTTGTAGAAATGAACGATGAGAAATTTATTGAAGATTGCGGGTTGGGGGTGATTGAGGGGTTTGAAAGGATGTCTTTTTATATTCATTAGATTTGTGGAAGTGAAATTGATTGTAATAGTTTTTGGCCTGTGTTTTTATCTAGGCATCGTATAATTGAAAAATGATCTGAAAATTAAGACGACTGATTGCTATTGGCATTTTCTTCAAGTACCTCGTAAAATACGATATGGTAAAAATTATATCCAACTTTAATCGCGTTTCAAAGTATAGATATTTATTTTCAAGTTAAGATTAGCTGAAGACATCTCAAGGTCTGCCTTGATTTGTCGTATAGTTATAAATTCACCAGTGAAACTGTTCAAATGTAACTGATAGCTTATCCAGCTTTCAAGGTTCTTTAAATTATACGTCAAAAGAAAAAGGAATCGGCTTTTTTCATGGACAAGTTTTAAGGCAGAGTATAAAAAAATCAAGATCTTTCAATTGACCGATTTTACCTAGTTTAAGTATCATTTTTTAGTTGAATTATCTATACTTAAGAAATTTTAGTAGCTTAGATGCCATCGAAGGGTTTGTGAATATTCTCAAATTGCGATTATTTCTAAAACTTCGGTTATTGCGTTTTGGAGAGTTTGTAAATTTATACCTTTGTGATTTTTTTCAACGCATTTTTTCTTATTGGTTCAAAAACGGTGCATCGTAGAAAAAATTTGTATAGAAGTTCTGGAGGATAAAATTTTTAGTCGCTAATCAGCATGGAAATTTTTGAAAAAGTTCAAGACTTAACTGTCAGATGGTCGAGATTTTGTAAATTGAAGTTTATAAAAAAAATGATTACAAGAATCTTCCTGTTTTTTGAAATTCGTGTTTGTAAAAAAAATTTTCTAAAAAAAATTCGAATTAAAAGTAAAAAATAATTTTAAGTCGCTGTTGTATTTGAAAATATTCATAAAATGAAAATTACTGGTTGGGGGAAGGAGGAAGGAAGAGTGGGAAGGGTAGAGGTGGCATAATTTATTTGTTGTGGAAAAATTCGGACCGCAAAATCGAATTTAGCAGAAAAAATACTGCTAGAAAGCATCATAAAAGTTGGAAAATTGTTTGATGTGAAGAAAAAAATAGCTGAAATTTGGAGGTTGAAAATTGATGAAAACGTGTAAAAGTATAGACAATTTACCAAACATTACCAAAAATTGTTGAAAAATATAAGAATTTGCTTAAAATTTGAGAAGAAATCATGAAAATTTGTTGAAAAATTGACGAAAAAAATTGAAAATGTTGGAAAATTGACCAAAAAAATGGTTAAAATCTGTTAAACGTTTGAAAAATTTACCAAAATTCATGAAAAAGTGTTGATGAAAGTGAAAATTTTCTAGAAATTTGTGAAAAAATCCGTGAAAAAATTTAAAAATCTTACCAAAATTCACGAAAAAGTGTTTTACAAAGTGAAAATTTCCTTGAAATTTGCGAAAAAATCGTTGAAAGTTCATGAAAAATGAGCTAAAAATTAGTAAAAATTCATTTAAAAAGTCGAAAAAACTTGCCAAAATTCACGAAAAATTGTTGGAAAAAATGTCGACAAATGAGCAAAAAATTGATAAAATACGATAAAAGTTGAAAAAGCTTGCTAAACTTTATGAAAAATTGTTGAAAATAGTGAAAATATATTCAAAATTCGAGAAAAAAATCGCGAAAAGTGAACTAAAAAATGGATAAAAATGTGCAAAAGTTTGAAGAATTTGTATAAATTAACGAATAAATGTTTGAAAATCACCAAAAAAAAAAAAAAGATAAAAATTCGATAAAAACTTAAAAAAAGTGAAAATTTATTCGAAAATTGTGAAAAAGTAAAAAATACTTGGTAATTGAACCAAGTAATCGATGAAATATTGTTACAAGTTCCATAAATTTACCAGTATTCATTAAAACTTCTTGAAAAAAGTCAAAATCTACATGAAATTCGAGAAAAATTCTGGAAAAGTAAACTGAAAAATTGATAAAAATTTGTTAAAAATTTGAAAAACTTACCAAAATTTATGAAAATTTTTGTTAAAAAAATGAGAAAAACTGATTAAGAAGTATAAAACTATAGAAAATTTTCCAAAAATCGTTAGAAAATGTTGAGAAATGAGCCAAAAATTGATAATATCCGTTTAGAATTCGAGAGAAAATTCCCCAAATTCTTGAAAAAATGTAAATTTACTTGAAATTTTGTGAAAAAAATCGCGAAAAATGGCAGAAAAATTGATAAAAGTGTGCAAAAGTCTGTTGAATTTCCATTAACCAATGAAGTAATGTTTGAAAATTCGTTAAATTCACGAAAAAATATCACAAATAGCGAAAATTTACTTGAAATTTGCGCAAAAATCGTGAACGATTATCCAAAAAATTTCCTGAAAAAAAAAGTTAAAATGCGATAAAATTTGGAAAATATTAGTAAATTGATGAAAAAAAGTTGAATAATATGAAAATTTCGCCTAACATTGGAGAATAAATCGTGAAACAATTACTAAAAAGCAAACAAAAAACTTCAAAAATTCACAAGAAATACAGAGAAAATTAGTCTGCAATAACAAAAAAATGTTGAGCTCCAAAATTCTTATGGTGTTCGAAAACTGTAAATTCAATATTGTGAATCAATTTTTCGCGCTGAATTCGAAAAAAATCCTTAAAATTCCTCCATCGAGCTGCGACTTTTAGGGGGAAAAAAAGTGAAATAAAATTTTACCAAATGCTATTGGATGAAAATTCAACGATTCTGGAGGCATTTTTTGTGCTGAATTCGAATAAATCTTCAAAATATCCCTATGTTGCTTTGATACCGAAAAAAAACAACATTTATGCGTATAAAATACGTGATCGGGGAAGTATTTTTTCGCTGAAACCGAATCCGCGATTAAAATTTCTCTGTCATGCAGTAATTTTTTTTTTTTGAAAAATGTACAATTATAAATTTAAAATATTTTATATCCTTTTTTGTCTAATTTTACCATGTCTGCACTTGATAACGTATATTTATGTAGGCCAAAGGAGGATACGAAATGTTATTCTATATTCCCTCCCTGTCTAAAAATTGATTCGATACCTTATACCCTTTTATACATCTTATTTATGCACATTTCGATTTTTGTAAATCGATTTATTCGAACATGATAAACAAGAAGAGAAGTAATTTAAGTGTAATTTTATGTTCAATGAAAATTAATATTTGTTTTTATTTTTCTGTTGCAGGTAAGCAAACGTTTTTTTCTTGGAAATACCAACAATATTTGAAGAATGTATAGTTATAAAAGGGTACGTATAGACGAAGGAACACTATTTGAAAATCCTTGTAACGATATCAATAATTGCTTATGACCTTTGACGTTAGAAAATCGTCCAATTCATCTGCGATATTTTTATATTACCCATATAAAGTAATATTTTTAATAATTTTTCAAATCGCTTTTCAACCTGCTATACACATAGGGATTTCTCATCGTCTGCTTGCGAAAGAGGTATTCTACCAATGTAGAAATAAAATGGCCGTTTATTTTTATAACGAATAAAAAATGACGACGTACTACATATTTGTTAGCGAGAAGCGACAAATAGGCGTAGAATAAAATTAGGCGTTGATCGATTCGATCGAATGTATTAGGTTTCTAGGCGATACACCACCGTACACGCGATCGAAAAACATTTTAGTGATTAGTACTGCTATCACGAAAATTATAATTAAGGCGACATTGTCCATCAAGGTGCCTACAAGCGGATTTAATTACGGCCATAAGTCGTACACACGCACACGCTTGGCGATTAAAATTACCGGTAGGCGTTTAAATGGAATTCCTAATGAGACAGGTGTTGGCATTGATGAGATAGAAAACCGAAATTTTTTCGTACCTAATTGTTGCTAGAAAGAGGTACGATTAACGAGCCCATTTTATCTACTATATTCCTGTACCTATTAGTAAATTAATCCTAGTTTATGGCTTGTATACTGCTACCTGTGTAGGTATTGGTAATGTTGTAGGTACCTAGACCTACGTATAGATTCATATCCACCAACAGACGATTTGTTTTATGGTATGTTTTTTTTTTCTCTTCTGAACCATTGTCGTCGTCGTCGTCGTCGGTGTCCTGTCTAATTAGCGTTTTGTTTATTGGAAATGATACGTTTGATTGAAATTTATTATAATCGAACATTTGAAAAATACGCCGATTAGTCAACTATGCGCGGTTTTTATAAACGTAACTTGGCTAATTGGCAACAAAAAAGAAAAAAGAAAAAAGGTACGTGAGGAACCGGTTAGATTCTTCTTTGCGTTTGTATTCAAAGGGTGCAAGAGAAAGCGTTTTTTTTTTTTACCTCCTCGTGTAATTCAGCCCGAGATTAGATCTAACTGTATAAATAGCATTCAACGATGTACGATCGCGAAATACCTAAGTAATACGCGGAAAAGGTATAGAAAACATTGGTTCGGTCCCTATTGTTTATCAAAAGGACATTTCTAGATGTATTATATTATATACTTAAACTTGTACGCTGAATGCGAGAAAAAACCAACCACCGTGTGGCAAAAAAATTAAATCCTTTTGTATAGAGCCAGAAGAGGAAGATGACCATTCGCAACAAACAGACAAGCAGCATTTCTACTACATCTACACACGAGCGAAAAATACTACTCCATCTTTCTTATCAGAGAAGACGCAGAAGTGAAAGTGTAATCCTTTATAGTATCTTGCACTTTATAAACGACTACGTACGTTTTTATCGTTGCGCTGCTTGCTCTTTTTTTTTTTTTTTTTTTTTTTTTGCCAAGCGGCTCGAGTGTCGGTTGGTGTTTTTTTTCCTACTTCTCTCACTCTCTCTTTCTCTCTCACTCTGGTTCGTTTTGCTGCGAGGAGTATTTTTCTGGATTCTTTTATTTTTTTTTTTCGTTTAAAAGCAATAAAACCATCGAAAAAGGCAGGAAATTTCTCTTTTGCTGGTATAGATATAATTTAAGATTTATAATCCGATTTATCGGCGGGTGGCATGGTTTTTGTTTTGGTTCGGGAAATTTTTTTTCTACCCTGTGTTTTGTTTTGGTCGCTGTGTGTGTTTGTTGTCATTGTCGCTATATGTTTCCGCACCGCGGTATTGTGTTCGTATACAGGGCCCTTATACCATAATAAGCGAGAGTAAGCGATAGGTGAGATGGGTAGGTCTATAGGTAATGTTTTGTTGAACCCTTTTGTTACCGAGTAGTATGTGTTTGGATGCGGATTACGAGACCATGGTGTGGTTGGTTGGCAAGCGAAATATGTGCTACGCGAAGGATGATGATGATATTTGTTTGACTGAGGTAAGAATTTTCTCGTGTAAAATATTTGACAAATATGCATGCGAATTTTGTTACGCTAAAAGTCATAAGTGGAGTTTGATGGTTGGTCTGAGAGGGAGGGGGGAGGAGCGTAAGTCTGTAGTGTAATAAAGCAAAAAATTACCAAAAAAAAAAAAATGTCAATATTTTATCATGAATTGAAATACTGCTCGAATATGCGCCTGGTCAAGACCTCACCTCAAACTTTGTATGTCGAAAGTACATCTTTGGAGATATTTGTAGCGAAATTTTAGCCATCAAAATTTAATCTTTGGTCTGTTTTTCTATGCCATACTGCTAAAGAAAAGCAGACTCTTCCATATATGGGAAGGGAAAGTATTAAAAAAATCCATTTTGGGATCCAATTTTGCTGTAAAGATCATTTTAGGACAAGTTGTACACATCTAGTTTTAATTTTATGATTTTTTTCGCGAAGACTGAAATTATTTATCAACGCCAATAACCCATCCAAATTACCCAAATTTACTCAGAGACATAGATTGGCGATGGAATAGGTGTATATGAGTGGGCATGACCTTGGATCAAAATTCAGTTATACTCAAATTTAAAGGAGTAAATACTGATCAGAAAAATTCGTAAAAATTATTCTTCCTTGAACCAATCGATGGAGTACCAAAAGTTGTCATAACATATCCAAAAATCTGCTTTCTACGTTAATCATAAGGACCGATACGGAGGAGGGAGTTTGATCGACATTGGAATAAGTAGCGTAACTACTGTAAACTTAGGGTGGGGAGGGGGGGTTGTGCGAAGGCGAAAATTGTCCGAACTTTTGAGTACCAGGGGTTTAAAAAAAAATCAGTATTTTGACATATTTCTAAGCTGTAAACGCTGAATTTTCATTCGAGGGGGGAAGGGGAACAGGGACAAATCCAAACCCCCTCCCTCTACCGTATTTACGTCACTGCCTTCCACCGACTAAGCTCGGCTGTTAAAATGTTACATATGGATTCGATAGGTTGCTTTAAATGTACTTTTTAGGTATTTCCACTTTTTAGGCCAACTGCAGTCTCCCCTCTTTCCAATAGCCCGGAAAACTGGTTTTTTAATTACTTTAGGTTATATTTCGACCCTTTTTCAAGTCTGTTTCTTGCCTAATTCCCACTTTGAAATTACGAGGGAGGGGGGCTAAAATTTGGCATATCGATTTAGCAAGTGTCCAAATATGTTTTTTTTTGGAGGTTTCAAAGTTTTACCCCCCCCCCCCCCTACTATCTTCAAGGTGGGGGTTTTAAAGTTTTTCCCCCCCCCCCCCGGTACTATCTTCAAGGTCACAAAAAAATGCCTCTTAGTTTGGGTTAAATTCGGTTTTTGCAGTTTTCCAGATTAGTCCCGTAGAAATTTTTAAATTTGGCATGTAGCTTTAGCGGGGGTCCTAAATGCATTCAACTTAATTTTGTCATGCTGAAAGCCAAAGGCGGCGTTTGGTAGTTGATCCGGGGGGAGGGGCTAAGTTCGTAGTGTAATAAAGCAAAAAATTAGAAAAAAATATCGATATGAAAAGTTATGTTTCTTATGAGGAGGCAGGATGGGGGGGGGGAGGGTCGGAAGCTAGATGTATCTATACCCGAGGGAAGCGAATTCAAAATTTTGAAGAAAATATTTCAAATGAAAACAGAAAAAGTTTAAGCCGAATCATTTTTTAAATTTTACCAAAATTTCAATATTTCTATCAACATGTCAAATGTTTGAAACATTTTCTTTAAAAGGGTCTCCCTCATTTAGATGAGGAAATCGGCACTAGATCAAAATCAGATCCAAAAAGGTCCAAAAGGTCATTTTGGATGTATAACTACTCAAAAAAAAACACGTTGACTCCCTACCTCTGCCGATTCCACATTTAGGCGGATCCAAATGGTGAAAATTCAAAACATGGTATTTGATGAATGGTTGCATGAAAAGTTCTAAAATTTTAACAATTACGCGTCCTATGCAGATGATTTTTTTCAAAAAAATTTGTCATTGTTTTGTCAATTTTTTTTCACTTTGAAAATTTAAAAAATGGCGGCGGGGGTACGGTTAATTTTGTTTTCCAATACTTTCGTAACATCTATAAATATAACATATAATTTTTCCAACTGCTTAATTTCCATCCTAGATCGGAAATTGATTGAGTAAAATTCGGTATGAGTGACTCTGGGACCCTGCACCCGTACAAAACCAGTTTGGTGAATTTAAATCAGTTCAGGAGGGAAGCAAAGTAAAAATATAGGTATCCAGCGTGTTTAAAAAAATTGACGAAATTGGTCTTCCTCGGTTCATCGAACAAATTTCGTGTTCAATTCCACCTTCCTTTCCCCTTCTCCCTCTTTTATACTTGTATACGACGCGACATAATGACATTTTATTTTAATAAAACTGTAGAAATGAAAGTCCAATATTAAACATTTATGAACAGCATCTGCTGCTACTATGAAAGAACCAGTACTAACGTCGAAGATGATCAAATTCGTTCACCCACGAAGACCGTTTACCCTCCCACGACGATGATATACGAGTATTAATACACGCTAACTTGTAATTAATTGGATATTAATTAATTTCTCGCACCCGCGTGTGTGTGTGTGTGTGTGTACACGAATGAACCCCATCGTGGCGTGGCGCGGCGAACGAAAGAAAAAAGACCCATGGCAGGAAAGGAAATCGTGTCGAAATATGTATTGGAGTGAAACCGTGTTGGGTGGGACAGTTAATGCGAAAATCATTACGGCGCGATATCGCAAAATCGGATGCTGTAGGTAGAGATGTAGGTAGGTACGCTTATAGCGTGGATATACTGTACGAGTATATTCGACTTTATGTGCTGGTGTATGTATGTGCCATAAAGCTCCATAAATCTTCTCGTTACATTGTTACTGTCGATTACAGACACGGCAGCAGTTAATAATTTCAACGCGCAATTATTATTGTTTAAAAAATGAAATATTGTTCGAACGTGAGATGTATGAGTGATAATTAAGAATAAATCATTGATGGCTGCAGCCAACGGATATTTTAATTATTCAACGCTCGTTGGTGTTGGTGTATGTATGTGCGATGAGTGTTGTGGAGGAGGAGGGTAGTGTACGTAGATATGGGTAAGAGGTATATGGTACGTATACGCGATACATAAGGAGGTATATCACCTGTCCATGTGTTACGTTTGGAGCGTGTGTCTGTGTACAATGTAGGTAGATGGTATGGTTGTCTAGACACAATGTCATATACCTACTCGTGATGTTCGCGATCGTGTGTACGAGAGTTAGCGTGAGATTGTAATGGACGACAACTGATGGCGACGATATCTGTAATTATTACGTGGTGTGTCGAGTTTTCAGTTTAATTCAAGGTAGAAATTTGAACAAGAAAGTTATCGAAACTGATTTACTTACCAGTGTCTTGTGGAATTTTCAACTATGAAAAGGAATTGACGATTTTGTACGATTGGTCTGTAATCGATCTTTTCGTTAATAATAAGAAAGCAATTTCAACGAATAATTAAAAAGCCTAAGGACTAAGAGGAAATTCATGAGACGATAATTAGCTTGATCTTATCGGTTAAAAACTACGTTATGTGGCTTCATTGATCAACAGCTGATAACGAAGGAAGCTGCATCAACAAAATACGTTTAAGGTCCAGCAGGGTTTTTTTGTCTGAGCATATTAGATGTTGAAGCTAAAATCGTTCAGTTGACTCGATACCATCCAAAATAGCTTAAACTCAACCCATAGACTTGGTTCGGGGACGAATTAAATATACATAAGTTGGAATGACCTTAAGTCAAATTTCAATCTGAAAATTTGAATGCGGTGTGGAGATCAGCAAAAACTGCCTATTGACTTTGAAAAAAATTGGTTTCTCACCTTGTAGGTGCCCCAAATTGAGTAAAATGGATTAAAATTTGATATGTAGATTTAAAAAGAACTCTACGAGTGTCTTCAAGAGATCTCCATTTTTCAGAATCATTGCAGCTATTTTCAGCTTCAAAAAAGGTGATTTTTAGTTAGTTTTCGCTGTTTTCTGGATTCGTTGTATGTAGTCTAATTCTCTTGAAAATTGACCAACCTCTTTCTCTATGTGCTTTTCGCATCAATAACGTGATGTTTCCAAATGAACATTCCCTTGGTGAAAAAGCTTACATTTAAATCTAACCGATAGACTTTAGTTGTTGGCAACGTTATGTTATTTCAGTTACAATGATCTAGGGTTGAAATTTTCAAGGGTCAAGATTTTTGAGGTGCAGGATAGAAATTAGGATATTACATAAGAATTGAAAAAAATCATCGTAAAGCGATGCTTTTTTCCTGCTCAGCATTAGGGGTAGGAAGGATTCAATGGGACTAAAAGGTCGTAACCCCCAAAAGACACATCAAGGGTCTCTACAGAGCCCAATTTGGACAGGAGTTATGCGAGAATGAACTTTAAAATTCGGAAAAATCAACCAAAAAACGACATTTTTGGGGCCGGGGGGGGAGAGGGGTGCAATGGAGCTAAAAAGTCGAAACCCGTAAGAGGTGCATCTAGGGCCCCAACTAAATGTACATACCTAATTTCAAGTTCTTAGCTCAACTTGGAGAATGATTATGCGAGGAACAAACTCAAAAAATTAGAAAAATGGGAAAAACCAATAAAAAAACCACTTTTTTGGGGCTATGAGAGATGCAATGGAGTTGAAAAGTTGTATCCTCCAATAGGCATATCTAGGGCCCCAACTAAATGTACATATCATATTTCAACTTCCTGGCTACATTTGGTAGGGTGATAGGGGAGAACCAGCTCTTTCTCTAGGTCAAAAAGAGGGAAAACTCCTATATCTGCCCTCCTAATTGACTTACAAAGTTGAAAGTTGATTTTTAGATATGTTATACAACTTGCGATTCTCCCTCAATTGGCTTAGAAAAAGGGGCAATTTTAGAATTTTTGACCCCTCAGCACCCCCCCCCCCCAA